>CM070031.1:7327108-7347108 GCA_036247105.1 Cirrhinus mrigala
ATGATACGATACAGTTGACCAGCCAAACATTAAAGCGCAATTTGCAGCGATAGCCGGTTTTCCTAATGTAATCGGAGCGATCGACTGCACACACATTGCTATAAGGGCGCTATCTGAAGAAGAATTTGCATGTGTGAATCGGAAACATTTCCATTCAATAAATGTGCAAATAATATGTGATGCTCAAATGCACCTAACAAATATTGTGGCAAGGTGGCCTGGCTGAAAAACATGATTCATACATCCTTACAAACAGCATGGTTAGGATGATCTCCTAATTGGCAGGGTGCGCGATGGGTGGCTTCTTGGTGAGTGACACATTTAAAGTTATGGTTCTATCTAAAAGATTTGTATTTATTTATTTATTCATTTATTTGTGCGTGTAATTATTGAACTTCACATCAGGAGATTGCGGTTATGCACTGAAGACATGGCTGTTAACTCCCCTCACCAACCCACAAACTGACCGAGATCGCATATACAATGATGCCCATTCTCGCACTCGAGAGCGGGCGATTGGGCAGCTGAAATGTTGGTGGCGCTGCGCTTGCCCTGGCTTATGTCTCTGAGCGACATTTTGTCGGTGCGCATCAGTTCTCCGCTTAACTTCCACCTTTATATCTATATATCTATGTATCTAAATCGATATATTTTTATGTTCATTTTCAGTGCGAGTTTCAGCTCCCACCACGTTGACCACGTCCGCCAAACTCTCCCTCTCATTTCTTTTTCTTTTGTTATTAATTCCGGAGGACAATGTTCCAAATAAAATATTCTTTCTAGTTTCTACCTCGGATAGTAGCACCTCCAATTCACTTGTGGTAAAGTTTCGCTTCTTGCTTTTGGCAAAGTGGACTCATTAACATATTAAAATTTATTGATTTGGGGGAAGAGACCGGTTGGGGTTTTGTGCTCGTACATTTCACGTTAATTGGGATGTACAAAGACAATATTCGTGGAATCCTGTGTACGCAGAGTTTCATACATCTGATTTTTTTTGTGCGTACGCAGAATTACGGATTTGTCCGTACGCTATGTTTTAGCATGAATTCAATTCAAGTCTTTGTACATGAGGCAGCAGTGTAGAGATCGTTTACGCATGGAGTCTGTGCTGCACAATTAAAGTGACAGCGCATTGTTTGTGGTAAATATGAACAAGGATTGACACGAAAATGTCATAATTACACCATAAATGCATATCATTTCGCAATCAACACATATGGGTTTTTGGCTAGGTTTAAAGGAAAAGAGCACTTTTAGATAAGGCGATAATCAAAAGTTGTTGACAAACAAAGTTGTTTATTAACAACAGGATTGCTTGTGATAAAGATTTACATTTTTTAAAAAAGGCAGTAGAACTGACTGTTTCTGCCAATGGTAAGTTTTTAATTTAGAATGTTTGTGACGTAAGAAAAGTAGTGCAATGTTCTGCCACTTGCTTGAGCAACTTAATACATAAATCTAGAAGAAAACGCAAAAGTAAAATGCATTGAATAATGTGTTGCTTATATTTATTGTGAAAAAGTATTTTCAATAACAATGCTAGGATTTGAAATCAAAATAATGGATAAGTGTGTTTGTGGAAATCAGGCTTGTGCTGTGCGTAAGTTATTGTGCAACAATTCTAAAAACAAAAATGCATGAACACTTGAACACTGCATGACCAAACATTTAGGTGAGATAAATATATATATTTAAAAAAGTCTAAATAATGCTCCCCTCCACCCCTCAAAAAAAAAAAAAAAAAAAATCAGACCCTGAATAAGTGTCTAAAAATCCTGATTGGAGTATCTCTATAAATAATTCTACATGATTAATAGAAGGCTTTAAAAAGATCGGTATCGGTGATCGGATCGGCAGATACAGCTTCCTGTGATCGGCGATCGGTGATCAGCCTCAAAAAATCCTGATCGGAGCACCTCTAAATAATAATAATAATAATAATAATAATAATAATTAAAAATGTCACAATTACACTGCTTAATTTATGCACATTTAATTGTGCTAATGCTGATTATTGATTTATTATTATTATTATTATTATTATTATTATTATTATTATTATTATAAGAATTAATATTAATCATTTACGAACAGTAGCATATATTAGGCAGTGAAATATTTTAATATATATTTTTATGTATCATCATCATCATAACCATCATCTTTATTATTATTATTAAATATTTTTAATTACTATATTTGCATAAATCCCCCAGAACCATTAGTATGACAATTAATAATAAGAAGAAATTATTATTATCAATAATAATAATATTAATTATTCTATTAGTAGTAGTAGTAGTAGTAGTAGTAGTAGTATAATTATATATTAAAATATATTGAAATTTAAATATTTAAATTTCACTTCTTAATTAAATTTAATTATGCTAACTGCTAACTGATGACTGTTAAATTATTATTGTTATTATTATTATTATTATTATTATTATTATTGTTGTTGTTGTTGTTGGTAATATTAAAATATTTATCATTTACTAAAAGTAGCATATATTAGGCAGTGATATATTTTAATTAATTTTAATAATTATTACTTACTATATTTGCACAAATCCCAGATTTTTATCATAACATATTTGAAAATATATTTTTTCTGTTTATTATTAGTACTATTCATCTCTATTATTAGTAGTACTATTAGGAATTATTTTAATAAAATTAGCATAAATTAGGCAGTGATAGTAAAATATTATTTACTTAGTATTATAATTAATGTTATTATTATTATTATGAATAGAAATAATAATAATAATAATAATTAATAGATGCATATATATGTATAATAGGTGAATAAACGTATCACTTTATCTCTGTCTAATTTATGCTCATCTTAATATAAATAATCATATTATTCATCGTCTTACAGTAACATTTAAGATAATATGTACATGCCCAACCAGAATAAAAGGGAACCAAGACAGCCAAAAGTTGACCATAGTTTCTGCTAGTTATTGTTACTACAATTAATCTTGATATTAAAAACAACAAAATGTACAATAGGTTTTGTTAGACATTGTACCAGGGTAATACCATAGTATTTTGGAGCTGATACTATGGTAATACCATGGTTTTGGACTCTACCATGATGGACATATCATGGTTTTCTTAGCTGCAAATTATAAAATAAAAAATTGAATCACCAAAATTAAAATAAAAAATTTCAAAATATGGTAACACAACAATGTGCAAGTATTAAATTACTATGGCATGACCATTTTAAATCATCAATGACCACAGAACTACCAATACATTTTTGGTATTAGCTTTAAAACAACAAAAAAAAGCAAACAAAGATTCAAGAAGTGTCTTACATGGTTTGAAGGAGATCCTATATCAATATATTCAGATTTTACAGCAGTAAAAATGGATCTGTTCACTCTGTAGTCCTACAAAAAGAATTAGCTTTGTGAAGCACTGGTAGTTTGGTAAGAACAATGGTCTTAAAAGCCAATTTTGTTGAAGACTCACTGCAATTACTGTGAGCTGTTGCATGCAAAGAAGCACGGTGATGTAAGCATACCAAAGCGAACCTTAAAACAAAAGTGGATGCTGAGGCATTGAGTTGTTGATAAAAGCAGAACAAAGCCTGATCACGCTGAACACACTCGACAGCGCAGTGCGTTTGAAAACTTGCGCAAACAGCCGAAGGGCCGGAGCGGCAGAACGCGACCGACTAGATGAAAGCGAGGCAGACGGAGCTCTGCGTGCGCCTCACGTCTCCAGAGGAAAGAAGTCGCCCAGCAGGAGTTAAAAGACTCGTCTTTATCAGGCTCCTCTCGGCGCTCCGGCTTTGAAATATAATGACACTCGTTTGTAAATCTCTCTGTGAACGAATGGGAAAATTTCAAATGCCACAAAATGCCATTGAGAAGATATCATGTATAGGGAGGGTTTTGGATTTGCGCATAAAGCTTTCAAAAGAGATTTGCTTCTTTTATTGCGTTCTTCTGTTCATTAAAATTAGACTAGAGGAAATATGTGTTTCAGGAAGGCTGTGTTTCAGTCAGTGTCAAACCGAACACTGGAATGAAAGTTACAGCACAAACAGCAGTTTAATGCATCTATACATCTCATTTAAAGAAAGAGTTCACCCAAAAATTATAATTCTGTCATTAATTACTCACCCTTATGTCATTCCAAACCCATAGAACCTTCATTCATCTTCTGGGGCCGGTTGCATAAAAGGTTTAGACTAGTCTTAAAAAGTTAGACGGCTAATTTTATCTTTAAAACTGTTCATAATTGTTTTAATTTAGTTACAGGAAAATGTAGATTAGTCTAAGTTGAATCCAAAAAATAAGACTGGTTACTCTTTGGTTAACTGCTAGTTGGTCAGACTAGGACTTAAGACACTGTCTTAACATAGAGGCTAAGTTTATGCAACTGGCCCCAGAACACAAATTAAGATGTTTTTGATTAAATCCGAGAGCTTTCTGACCCTGCATAGACAGCAACACAACTAACACATTCAAGGCCCAAAAAGGTAGTAAGGACATTGTTAAAATAGTCCATGTGACATCAGTGATTCAACTGTAACATTATGAAGCTACGAGAATACTTTTTTTGTGCAAAGAAAACAAAAATAACAACTTTATTCAGCAATTTCTACCTTTATTCGTCTTGAACGTTTCAGTTGTGTTGCTATCTACGCAGGGTCAGAAAGCTCTCATATTTCATCAAAAATATCTTAATTTGTGTTCTGAAGATGAACAAAGATTTTACAGGTATGGAGTGACATGAGGGTGAGTAATTAATGACAGAATTTTAACTTTTGGGTGAATTATCCCTTTAATATTTCTATATTAAAGGAGAACTCCACTTCCAGAACAACAATTCACAAATATTTTACTCACCCCCTTGTCATCCAAGATGTTCATGTCTTTCTGTTTTCAGTCGTGAAGAAATTATGTTTTTTGAGGAAAGCATTTTCACTGGTGCCCCGATCTTGAACTTCCAAAATGTAGTTTAAATGCAGCTTCAAAGGGCTCTAAACGATCCCAGCCGAGGAAGAAGGGTGTAATCTAGCGAAACAATTGGTCATTTTTTTTCGAAAAATAAAAATTTTATACTTTTTAAGCACAAAAGCTCATGCAGCACAGGCTCTGGGATGCGCGTTCACGATGCTACGTACTATTGAAACACGTCCAAAGGTCACGCGGAACTACAGACCCAGTGTTTACAAAGCGAACGCGCAAAGACTAAGGAAGTGCAAGTAAGTCAAACACTGTTTACAAACAAAAAAGGTACAACGATGTTGGACGATTCTGAAGTTGCAGAAGAAAATAATCACCATTCTCTACCTTTTTGATTCGGAGTACACAGACGATGAACTTAGACTTGATTCTCATAGTCGTGATGGGAAGTTTGGATCATTTTACCGACTTGGACCTTTGAGTCTCGTTCAGCAAAATGAACGAATCTTTTTTCGAGTCATTTCATTCATTTTGTTCATTTTAACAAAATCTAATTAAAATGTTACGTGTTACTTCCCTAACACATCTACTGCTTACACAAACGCTGATCACACTACAAACAAGACAAATCTATAATGCTATAAGAAAGAGAAGAGATTAATTCATTGTTTACCTGGGTCTTTAGTCTATGATTAGTTCACCTCACCTCTTTTCTGACAAGTTTTCGGGTTTGAGTCGTTCATTCATCACGTGACAGCCCCATAAGATGAACAAATGACTCGAAAAACCAGAAGTCTCGAAACAGGTGAACTAATTCCAGTACAGAACCTAATAGGATGTTGCGCATGCGCGAATGAACGAATCACTCCCTGAGACGACTCGTTCTTCCCGAGTCACATTAAAGATTCGTTCAAACGACCCATCACTAATTCGTAGCATCTTGAACGCGTGGAGTGGTGTGGATTACTTGTGGATTATTATGATGTTTTTAATCAGTTGTTTGGACTCTCATTCTAGCGGCACCCATTCACTGCAGAGGATCAATTGGTGAGCAAGTGATGTAATGATAAATTTAATGCTAAATTCCAACAGGTTGAAGGACCAAATTGCAGTTTCAATGCAGCTTCAAAGGACTCTACACAATCCCAGAAAAATAAGGGTCTTATCTAACAAAACGATCGAATGAACTAACAAATGTTTTCCTTAAAAGCCTTACTTTCTTTGCAACTGAAGAAAGAAAGACATGAACATCCTGGATAACACGGGGGGAATAAATTATCAGGAAATTTTCATTCAGGAGTGAACTAATCCTGTATGTAATCATGTAACAGTTTGTATGTATTTTATATTTAAAATTCAAGTCTCAAACAGACTGATAAAGGGAGCGTTTAAAGTGCTGGAGTGTCTTTGTTGCTGAAATAACACCAGCTGGGATTAAACCCGCAGATCTGGTCTCAGAGGAAATGACACGTTTGTGACTAACAGGTTTAGTGACGGCTTCAACCATTTTTGAACAACAGATCAACAATTCATATCTGAAATCATCTTGTTTGTATTATAACAAGCAAATCCATTGGATCGTTGCTGTTTAGCAGAGATTAAACCAACCTTTATAATTAATTTAAAAAATTATGCTTTTTTTCCCTTCACAGGGAGTGTTAAATATGAGACCGCTTCTCATAAACAGCAACAGGAGTGACCTCATCTTCATTAGAGGAAGTCACTTCAGACGCTGAAAGGCAATCAACACCTTGCATAGTAATTAGCAGCAATATGAGTGTTTTACCAATGACTTTCTCTCTCTGAGGCCTGTTCAGATTTAGCATTAAAGGGTCATCATCCCCAACCCTCAAACACTCACACACACATGTCTTCCTCTCACAGGGACCTGCACATGCAAATGACAATCTGTTATGTTACTAATGAAGGGGCTGGTCATGTGACGCACTCGTATCCTGAGGGTGAAGAGTCCCTGTACGGAGAGAGGGGGAGGTGCTGTGCTTTTAATCCCTGCAATTAGATGCAACATCCCCATCCAATTTGTTTCATAAATGACTTTTTATTAACAGATATACCTCCATTAAAAAAAACGACTGACAAAAGAATCATAAAAGTAGTTCATATGACGTAATATTCCAAGCTTTATGTGAGGAACAGACTCAAAATTAAGTCAAGATAATTTAAATAAATAAATACTATGATAGATAGATAGATAGATAGATAGATAGATTAATTAAAATAAAGTTATAAATAAAATAAAAGTACATGAATAATTAAAATGAACTAAATAAATAAATAAAAATGAATGGATGAATGAAACAAACTAAATGAATAATAATAAAAAAATTAATAGCATTAGAATGCTATGTCATGGGGAATATTTTTAGAGAATAACAACTAGATAAAAGTAATTTTTATTTTTTTCTAACCTATTTTGATATATGGGAATGAATGAGTAAAAATGAATGAATGTATAAATGTTATATACATTATATATAATAAATATATAAATAATCTTTAGAGAATAACAACTATATTAATAAAAAGTAAATAAATAATTTTTATAACCTACTTTGTTGTATAGGAATGAATAAGAATAAATAAATAAATAAATAAATAAATACATATCTAAATAAAAACTAAATAAATAAAACTAAAATTAAAAAAAATATATACAGCTGGCATGGGAAAGATATTTAGAGAATAACGACTATATAAAAGTAAATATATATATTTTGTTGCTAGGGAATTAATTAATGAAAATTAATAAATTAATGAACAAATAATATATACATTATACATAATAAATATATAAATAAAAATAAATAAAAGCAAGCAAAAAAAATAAAAAATAAAAATCTTAGCCTACGCATGAATGAATGAATGAATGAACAGAACATTATAAATAAATAATAAAAAATACAGCTTTGGCACTGGGAAGATTTTTCGAGACTGATATAAAATGTAAATAAATATTTCGTTTTGTTGCTTGGGAATGAATAAATAAAATTAAATAAATGAATGAATAAATAATATATACACATATAAAAACAAGTAAATGAGTAAATAAATAATAAAAAAGAATAATAAATAAATGCATGCATACATATAGCTATGGCATGGGGAGAGTTTTTTAGAAAATAACAACTACACAAAAGCACATAAATTGTTTTTTTGTTGAGCTGCTTAAATATGTTGTGAACGATCTCCTTTTTTGTTCCACAGAAATAAGAAATTGGAGCAACTATCAGTAAATGACATTCCCAGTTTTACAAAAGAGCTTGCACCAGCGTAAACTGTCTTTGGCATTAAAATTGTACAGTTGGGTTTTACAGCAAGACAAGACGAGCGTTTGACATTAAAAAGTATATAAATTGTATTTTTTTTTAATGAAAATAACCAATTGTTTCACTAGATAAGACCCTTCTTCCTCGGCTGGGATCGTTTACAACCACATTTGAGATTGTTTGAAGCCGCATTTAAACTGCATTTTGAAAGTTCAAACTCGGGGCACCACAGTAATCCATTATATGGAGAAAAAACATAATTTCTTTACAACTTAAGAAACCAAACATATTGTTTGCCAAACCATGTTATTTTTAATTTGCTTCAGGAAATAAAAGATGACTTGGAATACCCAACTAAGAATCACACAATATTTGTGTGTCTATCAAAACTTGTAGCAAACCTTCTTTTTTTGGCCTCTGGTTCTTTTCAATGTACTGTGGCTTCTTTATTTCTTTATTCGCGACTACGTTAATTTGCGCTACACTTGGTGTATTGCATTGATCGATATGTAAATAAGATGTTGCATCTGTGTTCTTTAATTTGCAAATTGTTAGTAAATGAGAAGGGTCTGGCTGCAGACATGCACTTGTATTTTCAGACTTGCAGTCTCAGACACCTGCACTTCCGGAAGTGACGTCACTTGCAGTCTATTTTATTTTTTATTTTATGCTATTTACTTATTTTGAATATAAGTAAATAGAGTAAATTATAAAGAAACTAAATCACTAATCCATTGGCAACACGCATGATTTGTGTGCATTGCAAGTGACGTCGCAGGTAGCAGAGAGTGCAAGAGACGATTGCGAGTGACACTGTAATTTAGTTTCTTTTTTCTTGTCTTCACCACCAGGCTACTGTTGTAAAATGTTGAGATATTCAATTAAATAATAATAATATATAAATAAATAAAATAAAATACAAATTAAAAAAGACTTCTGTAAGTGCTATTGTCTGAGAGTGCAAGTCTGAGAGTGCACATCTGAAAATGCAAGTGTGTCTGCAGCCAGACCCTATTGTAGTAAATCACCTGCATTAATTTCCCCTCCCATCACTGTTTTGGAATTATGCTCTCGTGCTAATTTGCCCTGTTTGGTAAAACTGGCCCAGAATGTTTAATTTTGGTTAAACGATCCCTTTAAATAGCTAATTCTTTATAACATTACATACTCCATTTATCACTCTATTACAACTGTTTGATAAAACAGACTTCATTTATTTGTTCATTAGCACAACGCCATAAAATATCTCTGAGGAGAGTGGAAGACTCATGTAACACGCTTCCCATCATTGATTTTACACACAATGACAGCAGCAAACAGACATTAGATTGTCATTAGTTGGCTATCAGTTTCATAAAAGAGACATTGAACATAATATGTTGGGTGCAAGCTGTATCACTGAATATAAAGTTCTTCATAAAACCAGATGAGCACATCTGTCCCATGTCCACTGGGCTTTCTGAGACGACTCATATCTGGTAATAGAGATGACTCAGAGACTGTATCAGTCTTCACCGAAACAATGAGATCACCACATTTAAAGGAACTAGGTATTGAACCGCAATCTTTCTGACTAAAATCAGCCTTTAGCCATGACGAAAAAAGCCTCTGCATGCAAATCTTCCTTTAGAAAAGTAAACTATTTAATACGAATTCTGGTGCAAAGACTTTTCTGCAAAAATATAGAGAAAATGAAAGAGTGAGAACAGCTGCGTCAGACAGTGAGGGATTTATAACTCTTATCAGCGAGGCTGCAGTGAGAGAAGTCAGCCTTAAGCGCTTATTCATAATATTTTGTTAAGACTGAGGTACAGCGTTGGGGCTCATGAGGAGCAGGCTGAGCTGCAGGCCACAAGTGGTTGACACTGGTTCAAGTCTGCCCTGCAACACTTCCTGAACCTATATTCCCTCTTATTCTTTAACAGTAAATGCATGATTTTGGTCATTCTCTAAAAAAAGGGTCCACACAAAACAACAAAAACACATAAAACAAACAAAAACAACAAAATTGAAATGTCTCAAAATAATGGATGTCAAAAAAAGTGGAGATTATCAGAAATAAGTTAATGCAACCTCTTACATAAAGTAAACAAAGTTGCTTTGTTCATATCAGTGTTAATTACACTGACGAATAATTTTCATCCACAACATTTTTTAACAGACGAAAACTAGACGATAACAAAACGAAAACTCATTTTGAATGACAAAAACTATGATGTAAATTAGGGCTGGGCGATAACGATAATTTTTGCGATATAATTTTCCTCGTTAAAACGATATGAAGAGTTCGATATAATTTTTATGTGGCAAAAGCGGAACAAAATAGCTCGACTCATTTGAATCGTGCAACACAGACCATTTATCCGCTCGGACCAAAGTTTAAACTGCCGCACTGCGCGAGCTCACTAGACAAGATGCATTTATTATCTAGATGCGGCACAGACGCGCCTGGAAAAACCGAGCACGTCGCGACCGCGCCGCTTCCGTAATGAGCGTAGCTGGCGCGCGCCTACGTTTGAAATAACGAACTGGAAAGCGCAAAAGACGCGATATGTGAACGGCTCCGTCACGCGAGCAAAATAGTTTAAAGCTGTGTGCAACGAGACAGTCAGAAGGCTTTTCAATCTACACATCGCCATCATTTACTATGGATTTACTGTAGTAACACTCACTGCACCATGGTATTGTGGCAGCAATGATTCACATTGAATTTAATTACGGGAGTAATGGTATATAATTATAGTATGTATGTATTTGTGATTAAGCTATAGCTATGTGCATTTATAGTGAATGTTTTTAGACTACCGTTTTTCATACAAATAGGCTACCTATAAAACCATGTAGTTAAATTTTTACCATGGTATTGAGGTGATTTTAACTGTGTTTATCATGATTTAAAATGTATGTTTGCTACTATGGGAGACCAATGCTTAAAAAAGAAAGGGTCAGAATAAATTTAACCATATAAAACTGAGGTTGCTACAATTTTTACAGATGTTACTGATTGATAATAAACAAAAAAATTACCTCTGCATCCTCAAGCTACTATCAAATGTGAATTTCTAAGAGACAAAAAAAGTGATATTATTATTATTATTGTTATTATTATTATTGTTATTATTATTATTATTATTATTATTATTATTATCAGACAACCCAAACCTTGTTTCTTGATTTGAACTCATTAGAACATGCAGAAATTAATTTTTCTATTTAGATATTTATTTTGTTAAAGAAAATTAATGATCTGGTTTCTACAACTTTTACTTTGGAGCAAAAATCTGACTTTAAACTTGAAAGAAATAGAGATTTGACATTTATCGAGATAATTATGGATATCAACTGATATGAAAAAAATTATTGTGATAATTTTTTTGCCCATATCACCCAGCCCTAATGTAAATGTAATGACATTTTCGTCAACGAATAAAAACAAGATGAAAATGTTACGGAGGGATGATTTAGGAAGAGACTCACTCAAAGCGAATCTGCTGCATGGTTAGGAGGATAGATGTGTACATTTGAACTGTATCAGCCTATTGATCTATCCGGCGGGACACAAGTTAGCATACATTTGCTTCATGTCTCATAACATGATCAAAAAAGTCAATATCTGGGAGTAAGAGAAGAGAAGACATATGGATAAATTTGACGACACAAAAGAAAACTGAATTCGGCCCGGTTTTCTGAGCACCTCTCACAAAGCACACGTGTACTCTTTTGCAGTCTCATGAACGAAGAAATACACACAAAATTATGTCGAATTGTCCGTTTTGACAAGTATTCATGTGAACACACTCGGTTACGTCTTAGGTGAACATAAACAGTTGGGAGAATATTAAGCATATCGGATGTGTATCAGTACATTGCATCCGTTCATCCAGTTTTAAAGGGACAGCAGCCTAATTTAGTTGCTACTGTCTGTGGCATTGATGTTAATGAAGCAACAAAAGAAAGACAGAAAATCACTCACTGCTCTTGACTGAATCACTTTAGTAATAAAAGATAAATCAAGATAATAAAAGATAATAAAGATCAATCTAAATTTATTTCTATAAATAAATATGTCTGCTTAAAAGAATTAAGGATGTGGTAAACAAGTTGTTATAGAGTGCATAAATAGCTTTTACAACTATTTCATTGAAAAGAAGAGCATGTTCTTGTTTCTTTATAAGAAGTGGTTTAATTTAATTTTAATATAAAGGCATGTTGCAAGTCACAGCAGTTAAATCTGCCTATCATGATAAAACCTTGATATCAAACCTATATAATGAGTGTGGTCATTTTAGAGAAATGCTTACTAAATGCATTACACTCTAGCTAAACCAATGAGATTTTAAACTAAAATCTTATGAGATACAGTCGACAAAAACTAGACTAAAACTAAAAACAATTCAGATGACTAAAATAATTTGCTGTCAAAATTAACACTGGTTTATATTTTTATATATAAGACTTATTTTAAAATTGTTTTGCATACCTCTCACTGCCATAATAATAATTCATTTCAAATGAATTTGAAAACAACACAACAAAGAATTCCGCAAAACATAATACAACAAAAAAACAAAATACCACAAAAAAAAACACAACAAAGACATCACAAAACACAAAAATCCACAACACCACAAAACAAAAAAAAAAAAAAAACACAACGTAACAAAAAACACAATGCAACAAAACACAACAAAGACCAACACAAGAAAAACACACCACAAAACAAAAAGAAAAAAAAAAAATACAACAAAGAACGCCACAAAACTAAACAAAACATAACAAAAAACACCATAAAAAAAAACAACACAACACAGAACAACAACAACAAAAACACAAAACATAAAAAACATAACACAATTTAACAAAACAATTCAACAAAACAGAACATAACAAAATAACAACACAAAAAACAACAAAACAGAAAACACAATACAACACTACAAAGAACACCACAAAACAAAACACAACAAAAAACACACAGTGATCTTAGAGAAATACAAATAATGCCATACACTGCCGTTCATTAGTTTGGGATCAGTAAGATGGTTTTTAAAGTAGTCTCTTCTGCTTAAGGCTGCATTTATTTGATTAAAAATGCAGAAAAAAACTGTAATATTGTGAGATATTATTGCAATTTAAAATGGTTTTCTATTTTAATATACTTTAAAATAGAATTTATTCCTGTGATTTTAAAGCTGAATTTTCAGCATCATTAGTCCAGTCTTCAGTGTCACATGTCTCCCTGTCTGTGAAACCAGGTCTATAAGTGTTCACTTTTTCACTTTTAATTAATATAACACATCCTTGCTGAATACAAGTATTAATTTCTTTCTAAACAAAAAAATAATAATAATTCGACCGGGGATTTTTATGCAGGTGGTGAGAGATAAAAAGTATTTTGAATTCAGATGGCAATAATAATCACTGACTATCCCCTGTAAATTATAAAAATAACTTGCGTCCCCATGAGAAACAATTACCATCTGAATAAGGCTAAAAACATTATTATACACAACGCAACAAAGAAGAACTCCAAACAAAAAAAAGTCACAAAACAAACAAAACACAATACAACATAATGAAAAACACCAGAATACAAAAATAAAACAAAATCATAAAATACAACACAGAACAAAACAACACAACAAAAAACACATCAAAACACAAAAACACAAAACAAAAAAAACACAACGTAACAGAAAACACAATGAAACAAAACAAAACACAACAAAGGCTAACACAAAAAACAACACAAAACAAAAAGAAAAACACAAATACAACAAAGAACACCACAAAACTAAACAAAACAACAAAAAAAACAATAAAACAAAACACAACACAAACAACAACAACAACAACAAAAAACACACTTCAACACAGCACAATGTAACAAAACAATGCACCAAAACAGAACACAACAAAAAAACAACTTTAAAGTCTAATTTATTCCTGTGATCAAAGCTGAATTTTCAGCATCATTACTCCAGTCTTCAGTGTCACATGATCCTTCAAAAAATCATTCTTATATGATTTTTTTTCAATATTGGAAACCCGTGATAATTTTTTAGGATTCTTTATCCCCCAGTTTCACAGACAAGGCTTAAATCCCAGACTCAAATGTCTGTAAGTCTGAGCCATTTCAGCTGAGAGAGACTTGGAATGACTGATCTTAAAATATATCAGTGCCTTGGTTTTGTCTCAAGATGCCACCAGTAATGTTTTTTCTAAGGCATGTTCATAAAAACGATGAACTGAACTATGGCCTAATCCTGGCTTAGTCTAAGCCCTGTCTGTGAAGCCAGGACCTGTATTCACAAAACATTTTATCTTACCACTAAGAGTTCTCCTAAATAGCAGCAAAAGTTTTTAGAGTTTTCTCTTAAAACTGCTAAGACAAACTTTTAGTAAGGAAGAGTAAGGGCGGGTTTGACCTGGTTGCTAGAATGATGTCAGCATACTTACTTACTACGCACACAGTGATTTGCTGATAAGGGAGGGTCTTGTGGGATGCAAGAACAGATGTTACTTCTTGCTCAACTGGTTAATAAAAAACAAGGATATAATCATAGGAAAATCTGGAGTTGGGATAACCTCCTAAACCAAAGGCAATACTTTTTTAAAAGCTCATTATTGCCAAATGTTTCTAAAACGTTTCCGTTCCAAGGCAGACTACCGTCAACAGCCATTTTAGGATAGTTTGTGATTTGGTCTTAGTGACTTAGAAGTCCTCTTTACTACTACTAACGTTTTAATAGATTTAGGAGCTAGTTTTAGAGCTAAAACGCTTTGTGAAATACTTTGAGAGCAAAAATTTAGGACTGACGCCCCCATTATTTTTAAGGTTTTCTCCTAAAACGGTGAGTTATGAGCTACTTTTAGCATTAAGATGTTTTGTGAATATGTGCCCTGGCCTATAAGTTTTTACTTTTTATCAATTTAACACATCCCTGCTGAATAAAAATATTAATTTCTTTCAAAAAAAAAAAAAAATTACTGAGCTAAATTTTTTAAACTAAAACAATATTGTTAGAAAAGATTTCCATTTTGAATAAATGCTGTTCTTTTTACATGTTTATTTATTAAAGAATCCTGAAAAAAGTTTTACGGGTTCCAGAAAAATATTAAGCAGCACAACAATTTTCAACATTGATAATAAATCAGCTTATTAGAATGATTTCTGAAGGATCATGTGACACTGAATACTGGAGTAATGATGCTGAAAATACAGCTTTGCTTACATTTTAATGTATATTAATATATAGAAAACAGATATTGTACATTGCAATAATATTTTACAATATTTACTACTTTTTTTCCTGTATTTTTGATCAAATAAATGCAGCCGTGAAACTTATTTAAAAAACATTAATCTGACATCTTACTGATCCCAAACTTTTTCACTGTATATATACAGTAAAGACACTTGTTTGTCAGGAACTGTCAGTTTATTTTTCCTAAACATGGACTTTTATTTGGTTTTGTTTCATTTCCTGTTGTTTTTAGCCATGTTCAGACAATAATTGTTTCTGATGGGGATGTAAGTTGTTTTCATCATAAACAGGGGTTAGTCAGTGATTTTATTGCCATCCAAATCCAGAATATCGGTGTTTCTCTCTTACCACCCGCATAAAAATCCCCGGCCGAATTACCATTTCTTTTGACAAACAAGGTTGTGTGGTAATTTAACTGCAATCTGAATCCACATCACTGAGTTCACAAGAAGAAACTGATTCAAAATTCAGTTTAAATCCTTTTTGACCACTGCCGAACACTAAGGTAACGGTTGTACTTCGCTGTAATTTGCATGCATATTTGTTTCTGAAAAGCTGCATTCACAAGAAAAATATTTCATAACTTCCACCACATCAAGTGAGAGCAGAAAGAGAAGAAAAGCACGTAAACATTCAAAACGGGTCTTTATTATGGCAGCAGCTGGTATGCAATACGATTTTAAAATGTGTATTGAGTTAAATACATAACTACATCGCATATAATTATATACAACTATAGCGTATCTGTTTTTAAACAGGAGATTTAAATAAATAAATAGGATTGTATATTATAAAATATGCTTAGAAAAATAAGAATACATTTTACATTTTAGAACCTTTAGACTGTGACATTTTTCCTATATAAAACTATTGTGTTTTTTAATCTTTATTTGGATTATAATTTTTGAAGAAATCTTTATTTATTCAAATGCAATTTCAAAATTTGTACAGTCTAAAATGGCGATCAGATGTGACTAATTTCAGAAGAGTTTGGGCTCGTTTGAAGTAGCTCCCAAAACAAGCTTTAACTGCTGTAGTGTGTTTATGTGGTCTGGCCTGAGCCGCATGTAGGATTTGTTGCCAGGCATTTCTCTGCGTGATCTCAGTGAGGGAAAGGGAAGGAATAACACCATGCAGTTTTCCTTATGCCTAACAAAAATAGTCTGAAATTACTCAATTCACACTTTACCACGCTTTATAACAACCCCATGCATTACTTTACATCCAGGAACCAATACTTGGTGTTCATACTGTTCATAATTCATACTGTTAACACCTAATTATGATTATACTGCATTTTTAGACACGGTGCAATGGCAATACCTTGGTATTTTGGACATATTTCATGGCAACAGCATGTTTTATGGACATTTACCATGGTAGAACCTTGTAAGTATCTTAAAAACACATATGATACGTCAATATTGTCGGTACTACACCAAGGTACGTATCAAAGCACCAAACACTGCATGTAAAATCAACAATGACAAATCATGGCCGTTTGCCCTCAGTCCATTTACAACTCGTGCAACCAGCCGTACGTGGCATCAGTATTTGTCGACACACATCTTTGTTTTCTCAGAGAGGGGCGTAATGGAGGACCGCATCATTGATCTCCGCAGGGGGTTGAGAGATGAAACGCATCGGGCTGTCGGGTCATTTGTATCGCGATGACGTGCACAAACATTGTGCTGACTGTTCTCTGGCATCAAAGCATTGGTTTCATGTCTGAAAACAGCTGTCCAGGTCTTCTCATGGTCAGCTGGAGATAAGGTGAAGATGTGTTGTTTCTATTAGAGCGATGTATAATCGCCAGAGCCATTCGAAATGGAAAGACGACCTGTGTGCTGTATTTCTAGTTTTTTGAAGCCATACGATTCTGTGTTAATGTCCGAGATTTATTTACACTTATTATTGCAGACTAAAACTAGATGCCATTTTAGTTTGAATAAAAATGACCAATAAATGAACAAAAAAACAATACTGGTGCTTAAGATTATTTATTTATTTATTTATTATTTATTTTTATTTTTTTGCACACTAAAATTAGATGCCATTTCAGTTTGAATAAAATTGACCAAAAAATTAATAAATAAACAATACTGGTCGGTTAACGTTCATTTATTCATTCATTCATTCATTCATTCATTCATTCATTTATTTATTTATTTATTGCAGACTAAAATTAGGTGCCATTTTAGTTCTAATAAAATTGACTAATAAATTAACAAATATACAGTACTGCTCAGTTATGATTTTTTATTTATTTATTTATTTATTTATTTACTTATATTTTGCAGACTAAAATTAGATGCCATTTTAGTACGAATAATATTGACTAATAAATGAACAAATTAACAATACTGTTCAGTTAAGATTGTTTATATATTTATTCATTTTATTATTATTATCCTTTCAGACTAAAATTAGATGTCATTTTAGTTCAAATAAAATTGACTAATAAATTAATAAATAAACAATACTGGTAGGTTAACGTTCATTCATTCATTCATTGATTCATTTATTTATTGCAGACTAAAATTAGATGTCACTTCAGTTTGAATAAAACTGACCAATAAATTAACAAATAAACAGTACTAGTAGGTTATGTTTCATTAATTCATTCATTTATCGCAGACTAAAATTAGGTGCCATTTTAGTTCTAATAAAATTGACTAATAAATTAACAAATAAACAATACTGGCCAGTTAAGATTTTTTAATTATTTATTTAATTTTTTTGCAGACTAAAATTGGGTGCCATTTTAGTTTGAATAAAAGTGACTAATAAATTAACAAATTAACAATACTGGTCAGTTAAGATTTATTTATTTATTTGGTTGTTTATTTATTGCAGACTAAAATTAGATGCCACTTTAGTTTGAATAAAATGGACTAATAAATTAACAAATAAACAATATTTGTCGGTAAAGACTAAAATTAGGTTACATTTTAGGTTGAATAAAATTGAGTAAAATAAAATTGACCAATAGATTAACAAATAATGCCGGCGCCGACAGCCTTGTGGGCAGTGCGCCGACATACAGTGTTGTTGCGCT
This sequence comes from Cirrhinus mrigala, assembly GCA_036247105.1. NCBI lineage: Eukaryota > Metazoa > Chordata > Actinopteri > Cypriniformes > Cyprinidae > Cirrhinus > Cirrhinus mrigala. The sequence continues at coordinate 7,345,656 of CM070031.1, forward strand.
CCGGACGTCACGTGTTCAAATCCCGACTCGGGGACCTTTCCCAATTCCACCCCACCTCTATCTCCCACTTCACGTCCTGTCAATTCTGATCTCTCCTGTCTCAATTACCAAAAACACTCGAATGGTTAAAAAAACAAACAAACAAACAAAAAAAACACCTTGCCATCACAGAAATAAATTGCATTGTAAAATATATTTTAAAAAGTATATATTCATTTTAAATTGTAGTAATATAGATATAGATTATATAGTTATATAATATAGAGCCGTTCTCAGATGCCTGTCGGTGCCTGTTCCACAATAGTTGACTGATATGAGCGTCTTACCTCAGACCCGCCTTAAATCAGCTGTAACAGTCCAACCTCCATTGTTTGGAGCAGGGATGTAAGTTAGACAAGAATATCTCCGATTGAGCGATTGAAGTGTTGCGTTGCTGGATGTAATAATGAACGCAGTGGTCGTCATTTACTCCCGACATCTGAGCCGCTGAAGATGAAGTGGATTACGTTTGTTTGTGAAGGGAATGCGCCTCCCGATCTACATATATCTATGCGGATATTGCGTCATTCGTGATCCAGCTTCACCTACAGCAGAAGTGAGTATAAGCGTTTTTTTTATGAATCTTTGCGATCGCCTTTCCTAATAATTTTTGTAGAGCTGATTTTGACAAGGTAAAAAAGGTGTTATTTACACTACCACTGAGAAATTTTAACCAAAGCATGTTATAGACTTTTTCATTAAGACCCTAAAGAATCATATCAACTTGTGGAAAATGGGCATCCGATGACCCCTTTAACAGTTAAATACAGTCTCAGTGAGTTTGCATTCTTTCAAAAATAATTAAAAAAAAATCGTAATCATTTCTTAACTTAATTTTAAGGTTAAGTTTTGGCTGTAACGTCACAAAATATTGACTAAAAAAATATTTTCATTAGAAGAACTATGTCTAAAGCATATATTATTTGCAGTATGCAAAAGAGCAGACTGAACATTTTTCAAAATATTAAAATAATAATAATAAAATCAGATTTGGAACAAGAGCAAATGCTGACAATTTTAATTTTTGGGTGAATTAATAATTTTATAATGACTTTATCTTTGGTCTGTTCTACGTAAAGTCCATGGGAAATTCAACAGATTAGAATTATTTACAGAATTATACCATTTCAATCAATTGCTCCTGCCGTCTAACCTTTGTCTGAAGTCTCTCTGAAGACGATAAGCCTCTTCCACAAGCAAAGACTTACACAACACCAGCTCTCTGAACTACACAATATTACAGCTTTATGGCCAGTGTCGAAATCCCACAGAGATAAGACTCACACAGCCTTATATCACTGCGAAATTGGGTCTTCTTCAAACACTGACAATAAACTCCCAGCAAACCAATGCCAAGATTTAATTCTGACCATCCCAGATGGCCAAAACAGAGTCCACAATATTGTGCCAAATC
>CM070031.1:7352108-7502108 GCA_036247105.1 Cirrhinus mrigala
ATTTAAAATACATTATTTAAATAAGTTAAGGTATTATTTAAATTATAATTATGTTAGTTATTAGTTATACAAGTTTTAGTTTTAGTTATTTTAGTACATTAAATTAAAATAAATTAATTTTTTTTATGTCTATACAGTTTTTGTTCAATTATAATTATATTAGTTGTATTAGTTTTTTTGTTATTTTAGTACATCAAATTAAATTACACATTTTATTTTTTTTATGCCTATATAGTTTTTGTTCATTTAAATTATAGTTATATTAGTTATTCATTATATTAATTTTAATCAATTTAGTACATTAAATGAAATTAAATAAGAATTTTTAGTTTTAGTTTTTATATGTCTATATAGTTTTTAGGAAAAAATATAGTTATATTAGTTTCAGTTTTGGTTATTTTAGTACATCAAATTAAACTAAAGGCCAAGTTTTATTTATTTATTTATTTTTAATGTTTTTGTTAATTTAAAAAAAATAGATATATTAGTTATGTTATATACGTTTTAGTTATTTTAGTAAATGAAACTTTTTTGTTTAAGTTTAGTTTTACATTTTTTTTTTTTTTTTTATATTTTATTTCAGTTAACATTTATTTTATTTTAAGTCATTTTTTTATGGTTTTGGTTAACTATACTAACCTTGGTATACACAAAATAAAAAAAAATGTAAAAAATGCAATTAAATTAAATTAAAAACTAAACTGAATTTTAGAAATGTCACAAAATATATACTACATAAGTAAAGTGATTTCTTTGAGACTCGACATGGTTTAATGAAGTGATAGAGTATCTGTGTAACATGCCACGGTTTTTAATTAAATTCGGCTTGTTCCTGTCACAGTGTCATCATGCTCTGTTTCCTGCCAGTAAGTCTTGGCACAGCAGACGGCGTGATGTGTCACACACAGCTCACCAATGTATTACAGACGAGAGCTGTGCCTCTACAGGGGCCCAAACACACAGCCAAGAACAAAGAGTAATTAAAGAAAACGTCAATTTCAATGTTCTTCAGCCTCTACTCGTTAAGAAGCCTTAACCTCACACTCTGACTACTCAAGTGCATGAGGAAAAACACTTCCCCGCAGGTCAACGCAATTAAATTGGTATTTATAGCTCGGTAATCAAATCGCAATCTGATTTGTTTTAGAGCATTACAATTTTTTAAAAGCTTATTTTAAAGCAAACTTAGTTTCTAAATTACATATGAAGGCCTGTAGAGATCATATGAGCCACATGCATTGAGCTTTGGTGCTCATTTGAGAAAACCAGGTTTGAATCCTGCATGCAACATATGCAAATCTCATTTCTCACTCCAATATTTCTAGTCAAAGTGGCATAAAGTGCCCAAAAATGCATTAACACCACAAGCTGAATGAAAATGAGGAGTCTGACATCTCTATAAGCCCAAATCAATGTCTAGTTAGACAGAGATGTGTGCTGCGTTAGTAAAAGCAGCTGTCAGACTCTGAGGGCGAGGATCTGCGCTGTCACACGTCCGCGAACGAGAGCGTTCGCATGCGTGTGTCTCTGTGAACTCAGACCGCTGCTGTTTTAATAAGCAGTGAGTGATTTGTACATGTCAGAGAGTCTAGTCTGTAGATCCTGACCCAGCTCAGGCTTCATTACACAGCGGTGCGATAAATCCACGCTTGCGCCCTCCGTAACAATGCTAAATCACAGAACAAATCATCCCCGCTGACTGAAATTGATTTCCCCTCTTTTATGTCTAGAGACCATTTTGAAAATCTAATCAACCTGGGCTGTCAAGGCAGCTAGATCATGTCTGAAAATGTCTTTATGTACTGGCAACATCATGCGGGTTTAAGCAAAAACAGCCATATATAGATGTAATATCTTATACATCACTGTTAAGACATCGACTAGAACATTAATGTATTTATATATTCATTGATGCACTTTTCATTCATATATTTAAACAATAAGTAACAAACATACTGCTTTTAAATGAATGAATATATGATAAAATACACTCATCTTTAATTACATAGCTTAATAGTAATAAAAAAAAGTATTCAGAAAAGTAAAATTGCTCATAAGCCTACAGTTTACAGTTGCCAATGCTGATTTGCAGTTTTGAATATTATCCTATATTATATATAAATAGAAATAATAGAAATAGAAATAATTCCTATAGAAATAATAATATTATTTTTTTTTATATTATTATTTTTGTAATAAATATTTTTATTAATATTATTTGTATACATATTTACATCAAGCTTTACAAAACATAAAATATTATTTAGAAATATATTATTTTATATTATATAGACTCTAAAATACATATAAAAATACTGCATTGTTATTAATTTATACTTAATTTCTAATATTGCATTTTTAATCAATATAGACATCCGGCTTTAATTAGCAGCATAAAACATTACATATAAACACATTATATTATATTATATTATATTATATTATCTCTAAAATACATTTCTAATTTCTAATATTGTAATTTGTTTTTTGTATATATATTCACGTCAAGCTTTATATAGAATCATAAAATATAAATAAACAGATAAATATATTATAGGCTCTAAAAGAAATAAAAATTAAGAGTTTCTAACATTGACATCCACCTTTATATAACATCATAAAACACTACATATAAATTATTATATTATCTAAAATACATCTACAAATAGCTTTGTCTAATGTTGCAATTATTTTGTATAACTGACATCTAGCTTTGTATAACATTATAAAATATTACATATAATTATATTACATTCTATACTAATATATATGTAAAAATAAATTATTATTATTATTATACACTATTATTATTATTATTATTATTATTATTATTATGCAATTATTATTATTATTATAGGCATCTACCTTAATAACACCATTAAATATTATTTATATTATATTATATATTATGCTGTAAAATATATGTAAAAATTCCAATATTGCAATTATTTTTGTATGTATTGACAGAGAACATAAAATATTACATATAGTATAAATATATTATATAATATATAATATAATGCTCTAAAATACATATAAAAATAATGTATATTTTAATATATTTTTGTTGCGGTGGGCTTACATTACACATGCAGATTTGTGACAAATTTTAATTACACTAAAATTATTATGTAGAATATCTGTTATAAAGCTTCCTTAGGAAAGTACCACATATACAAAAGCAAAAAATTATAAAATAAAAGTAAAAATTATTTTTCTGATTCTGAAAGCGGCGTGTAATGAGATATACTGTGTGAGAGCGCTAGTACAACGAATGTGTGCGTAAGTGGTGTTTATCCTGACACAAGCAGCAGCAGCTGCGTCAAGCTCTGTGTGTTACACTTGTCGACAGTAATAATCAGCTCTGTCTCCTCAATTGAACAGCGGCCTGACAGTTTCACCAGGAACACACACCAATCCAATTAAGCCCTAATTGAGTGTTGCAAGGTCCATTGATTACAACTGCCTCTGAGTAATAGAACAAGCAAGCGCCGAGACGACCTCAGAAATTAGGCACGCGACCCGGGAGGTTTCAGGGTGTTGGAACGTAATGTCGAGGCCAATGAGGGTGAATCTGCTTTGGAGACTCTGATTGCTTTCTTCTGTCAGGCTCCACAATCATTCAATGTCACACAGATAAGTACTTTCAAAAATAGATGTTGTTAAGCTACATATGACAGAGGACACAGAATGATGCTTACACGGGTGTGTAAAAGTGGCTCTGGACTAGGCGTTGGAGTGTCATCTGTTGGAAAGATTGTCTTGCCACTCCAAAAGGAGTTGGAAATGATCCCTAGTGGTTCGTTGACAAAACAATTTCACCTTGAGGAGAAAGACGAGGACTGTCATCAATAAAGAGTGACTTGATAATTAATAATGCATGTTTACTGACTCAAATACATGCAGGTGAAATCCTCTTTAGCTAATAAACCTGAATTATAATCTGAAAAGGTCTCACCATTTGATGCAGGGCATCAGTGGACATTTCAGCTCCAGGTTTAGGGTCTTGAAGTGGTGGTACTACAGTCTCTTCAATCTCTAACTTAGAAGATTCCTCGGCTCCAGCTAGCAGAAGCTAAAGATTACAGTTTATCAAGCTTTAAATATTGATATTTTTCTTATACAAATGCATCGATTTGCTTCAGAAGGCCTTTATTAAACCCCCGGAGCTGTGTGGAACACTTTTCATGATGGATAGATGCACTTTATTGGACTTCAAAATCTCAACACTCATTCACTGCCATTATAAAGCTTGGAAGAGAAAAGATATTTTTTATATAACCTTGATTGTATTTCTCTGAAAGAAGAAAGTCATATATACCTAGGATGGCTTGAGGTTAAGTAAATCATGGAGTAATTTTCATTTTTTGAAGAACTATCCCTTTAATGTTTTTATGGTTACATATTTTAGGATTTTAAAATTTAACAACACAAAAATGTCATGCGGTGTAACCAAGTAAAAAGTACCGTTTCCTTTGATTATGGATGCATGTGAGTGTACACAATTCACAATTTTTTAAACATTTTTGAAAATATTGAAAAAAATAAATAAATATCATTAATTTTTAAATTCATAGTTACATTTTCTAAGAGTTGCACCACATGACAACTTACAACCTAAATTAATTTTGCATTGCCATTATAAGGTCTGTCAGGTGTCCTAGCTATGACATCACTTGCCTGTTTGTTTTTTTCTTTTTGCATGTAGTTGCATGTTGGTCGTACCACATGACTTTGATTTGTGGATATTTTTCTGAGAAATAAAATAATATGCTACATTTTACTACATTTTAAGAATTTCAAAAAATTATTATTTTAATGAGTTTTGTTTCTTCATTAGCATAACAGCACAGTTGTACCACCCCGACATTTTTTACTCCATGCACCAGAAAAAAATTACATATCTACACTACCAGTCAAAATTTTTTTTTTATTTTTTTTTTTTAAAAATAAGTCTCTGCTGCTCACCAAGCCTGCATTTATTTGATCCAAAGTGCTCCAAAAACAGTAAAATTTTGAAATATGTTTACTATTTAAAATAACAGATTTTTATTTGAATATATTTTAAAATGTAATTTATTCCTGTGATTTTAAAGCTGAATTTTTAGCATCATTTCTCCAGTCATATGATCCTTCAGAAAAAAAAAAAAAAAAAAAAACACTTATTATTATTATTATTAGGTTCAAAACAACTGAGCAGAATTTTTCAGGTTTGTTTGATGAATAGAAAGTAAAAAAAACAGCATTTATCTGAAATACAAATCTTTTCTAACATTATTAGAATGATTTCTGAAAGATCATGTGACACTGAAGACTGGAGTAATGATGCTTAAAAAATGTAGCTTTGATCACAGGAATAAATTACATTTTATAATATATTCAAATAGAAAACAGTTATTTTAAATAGTAAAAATATTTCCAAATGTTACTGTTTTTGCTGTTCTTTGCATCAAATAAATGCAGGCTTGATGAGCAGAAGAGACTTCTTTAAAAAAAAAAAAAAAAAAATATTAAAAAAATCTTACTGTTCAAAAACTTTTGGCTGGTAGTGTATATATAGTAAAAATTTTAATTCAGAAATTAAAAACAGAAGCTGTGCATTTAATTCGTACTATGTACAAATGTAATTGTTAATGTACTTGAAAACAAACTAATAAATAGGCCAAAAAACAGCATAATGTCATTGACCCATAAATGTTATCATCATGTTATCATCAAGACAATTGGGGCTCTAAAACGCTGGCCTACCATTGAGTAAAGAGAAGACAAACATGTTGCATGTGAAATAATGAACCTTATTCAAACTGCCCTGTGTGATGGAATCAGTACAGACTGATTCCCTCCAAAACATCTCATCTTCAAGTCTCAGGAAGATCCGAGAAGCAGAACCTTCTAGTAGAGAACCAACCTCCTTGTCTTCAATCTTGATCCATTCTCACTGCATAATGAGAGAAGAAAAACAAAAATAAATGTGGTGAGAAAATTTCTGTTAATTAGCATCCAATTATAGCACTGCAGCTGGTTTGTACTGCATATAGAACATCTAGCGCATATATAAGTTTTGTTTTTGCTATAGCTCCAGTCAGAAGGTTACTGGTTCCCACAAACAATTAAAGGCATTATAAAGCATCGTCCCACACGTTTCTGTGATATGCATGGAATGCACGTGTGCATTGGTGTTTTCAGCAATAAAATACAAATGTTTTTGTATTGCTTGCATTCCATTACAGAACACTTTGCTCCTTTCCTATGTGAATGCAGAGCAAAACATGTATCAATTTCCCTTGATGTCTCGTATCAGCGATCAAAGGCCACTGCTTTGAACTTCAGCCAGGAGCTGTCCTATCTTACAACAGCACTTTCCTTGTGTCTTTTTTCTTCCGAAGTTCGTTACCAAGATATTGTGGTCACTGCAAAAAAGGGTCAAAGTCTGCAGAGACAGCATGCAGCATTCATAACCTTGTTCAAAACACTGAATATATGGTTAGTGCAAAGCTGTGAAGTACAAACCCAAGTGTGCAATACCTAAAAATCTACTTTGCTGAAGAAACGTACTGAATATAGAGGAATTTGCACACATTTGCAAAGTGTCTCAAGGTGGGACTGAACTTTGGGATCTCTTGGAATCAAGGTAAGGAGTCATTTATAATTTGATTAAATTGTTTCCATTTTTTTTTTCTTAATTGTTTTATTGGCATGTAATGCTAAAACAAGTTTTGGAAACTACTGGGAAATATTAAATAAATAAATAAATAACAGAAAAACAGAAAATAAAGTAAATGGAGCAGGATATTGAAAAAAAATAATGCCCTTAAATAACGTCCTTATACATTATAAACGTCAATAAACCAGTTGCATGATTAAATTATCGGTTGTTTTGTGTATAATTGGACGAGAGTCATGACTAAAAATACACGGTGTGATGGATCAGTTCACACAATCATCCATAATTATTCGTGAAGGTCAGGTGTGTGCGTAGGTCATACCAGCGTTTTTATCTTAAGTCAGGAAACGGTGAGTTATCAAAATAATTTGCGTTTTACACGTGTTATTGAAAAACACTTAACTGTGTAACGTTACTTCATTCATAAAGATCCACTGATGCTATTTAACATAGCTAACCAACACAGTGTCAATCTGTACATCCTCAAACACCTGCTATTAATACAAATGAACAACATTTATGAGTGTGTCAAACCACTTGCAACATGCGCCTCAGGAAGAACTAGTTAGTGGCGTTTGACTAGTTCATGAACAGACGACGTCTAAACTCTTTCACCATTCTACAGACTGTGACATTATGGTTGAGTACTGTTACGTGTCTAAAAGCGATTACACTTACTATTTTCGTCGAGAAAATGGTGTGGAAATCTCCAAACTTAGGGGTGGACGCGTTTTTTTGTTGTTGTTGTTGGCGCTTGGGCCACTAACCTGCCAGCACACCTTAGCAACATGCTAAAAGTCTCTCAGAACACCTTAGCAACGCCCTGACGCAGTGGCGCCAACTAGTTTAGCGTTGAAAATTGCGTTTTGACACAAACAAAATAGTCCGTAACAAAAGTAGATTTATTCTAGTTTTTAATTTAGTCTATATCACACATATTTTGTTCAGAATGATTCACAAATTAAATTTTGTGTAATTTGACAGATATAGTCAAGTCAAAAGTTAATAAACTTGCTAAATGTGCCATCCCTGGTGAAAAAAACAGCATATGCTGGTAGGTATGTTTTGATGCTGGTTTATGCTGGTCCTTGACCAGCAACATGACCAGCTAAAACCAGCATAAACCAGATAAGGACCAGCTTAAACCAGCATCCCAGCATCAAAACATACCAACCAGCATATGCTGTTTTTTTTTTCACCAGGGATTCTACAGAATTGGTTCAAAGCTGAAAAACGTCTTGGAAAAAAGTGCAATTTTCCACAAATTTTGTATGTATGCAGTTTTTTTTTTTTTTTTTTTTTCTATTTTATTAAAATGTTTTCAGAGGTAAAATAATAACAATTGCAATTTTAACAATATTTCATATGTGATTTATGAGATTTGTTGTATTTTGAATCCAGTTTTTCTTTGTAAAAGGCAAAAAGTTGATCTTACTGATTTCAGAGTCAATTATTCATTAGTATATACATATACAAGAGTATATATTGAACCAAATTATCATATCTAAGCTGAAAATTCAGTATACTATTTTGCATCAGGTGTGTTTTTGCTCAATTTATAAAAATGATGCAAGCGTTGCATGTATTTTGTACATGCAATTTAGCCAGTTTTATTGTAAATGAAAACCAAGTGTCTATATTAATTTAATACATTTCAATGAATATATCATCAATTCTGCCTGGCTGTGTCTGAAATCACATACTTATTTGATTAGGTACTCATATTGATAAAATTTTGATATGTTCTATAGAAAATGAATGGAATCCGGACATACTACATCTACCATGTTGTTGTTGTTTTTTATTATTATATTACGTGTCCTATCAGTCTGGAATATGGAGTAATGATTGTGTTTAGATGTGCCATTTTCAGTTTTCATCATTCATATTTCATATACTTTATCTTCATTAAATCCAACTGCGTCTCTTCTCCGTGTATATTTAGAAATTCACTGTTAGCTAATGCAATGGCATTCTCTGTTGTCACCTGACCTTCTTTATCCTCCACTAAAAGCCTCACTGTCAATGGCACGGCACCATGGAGATGTTTTCCCGGTAAATGGTGACTGGAGGTCATCCCCAGAGCCCTTGAGTGATGGTGGCTCATATGAAGTCATTACAAGCAGCATCCATCTTGGGCTGTGTGCTCAATGGTGTCGCCTCCTTAATCAGTTTCATCCTTGTCGAAAGCTCCTGTGGACGCTGACAGGATCCCATTTAGGTTTAACCTGCCAGAATGAATCTACACTGTCTTAAAGGCCACCCACAATGGTGGTTCATGATACTGATGGTATTCGCAGTGTAATTCTGTTGGGGTCTTTGTTACGATAACACCAGTGTAGTGTGTAACAGTGTGAATGTAGCTGTAGGTGGGATATTACACAGATCAAGCTTTTGCATGTGTCAGCCTGACTCATTATGAAAATAAATAGAGTGGTGAGATGGTTTCATGTCTGAAGTGAATGGTGCACTGTATCTTTTTTTGGTTTGAAATTGGAGAGGAAAGATAAGATAGTCAAAGACTGGGTAGATCCAAGTATGTTTCATAATTCATTGTCAAAGTTATTTGGAAATTAGATGCGTCAGAGCCTTCCACACAAAGGTGTTTAATGGAACTAACTGTTGACCTTCTCCGAACCACATATAAGCAAACTTTCAGGCACATTTCCATGATGTAATCAGAGCTCTTCAAAGCATTCTTTGTTCTGCGGCCTTTAGTTGTAAATCCTGCTTTGCTTTGTCTACGGATTTTTTTTGCCCTTTTCCAAGCATTGTTATACATGGATTTTTTAAACTTTTCTTAACCATCTTTGGATGTAATCCCTTCATAATGAGGGCAACAATGCAGCTGATGGTGGCAAAAACCTCCAGGTTCACTCATACTAATGAAGGGGGTGTGGTCATCGGGTGGGTGTGGCAAGGGGGCGTGGTAATACATCTTAAAGGAATAGTTAACTAAAATGTACCCGCCTTCAGGCCATCCAAGATGTAGATGAGTTTATTTCTAAATGGGAACAGATTTGGTTACATTTAGCATTACATAGATGGAATTGCAGAATATAAAAATGGAATTTACTGAATAATGCGGAATAAATTGGAATTTGCCAAATTTTTATGGATACATCAAAAGTACATCAGGACAGTTAAAACGCAATATGGACTAGTGTCTGTGAATATTAAGATGTAAAAATACCATTTAAATATGAATCCTGCAGGTTCTGCGTGTCTCTGTGTGAGTAAATGGCGCAGACACACAGTTTCATTTATTACACACATAATGAAGCACACATTTCACTTACTGTGTTTTTAGCCTTTTCTGTCTCAATATATGAGCACATAAATGCTAAGTAACATAATCTCTAGAACTTCTCTGAGAGTCATTTTATGAACATTTGACCATTTCTTTTGAGAAAAACTATCGTCGTATCAAACACAAACAGAAACTCAAAGGTCTTCACAGCAACCTTTTAAAATTAAAGCTTGGTCTAACTTGAAGAAATGTTGACAGAAATGTTACTTGATGTAATTATAGTACTACTACTACTACTGAAATTATTATTAAAACATTATTTTTAAAATAATATTTGCCAGAATTTATTTAGCAAAAAAAATGAAATACACAAAACATTGTATATGGGGAAAAAATAACAATAAAAAAAGTTATTATTTTTTAATAAAATCAGTTAATTAAAGATACTTTTGTATTATCCATATTTAATGAAACCATTAAAATTGAATCCAGAAAATTAATAAAACACAATTTGTTAAAAAATAAAATTGAATTTGTGAAAACAAAACATTTCATAAAAAAAAAAAAAAAAACATTTCAAACAATAAATAACTAATATTAGAAATAGTATAAATAGATAAAGCAGTATAAATTTATATATATTTCAAATATGTATATTCATTTATAAATAGCTACACATTAACTATATATAGTATAAATTATGATATTTTTTCGGACTTTTTTCTTACAAGTTTGTTTTTTGCAGTTGCGAGTTTATTGTTTTTTTTCTGACAATTGTACATATATATATATATAGTTCTAAAATTGTTTTTACAATTGACTCATTTGTATAGTTTCTTTAAACATCTAAGTTTACAATCTTGTAAAATTGCATAAACAAATATATTTATTATATGTATTTTATGTATTTAAAATGTGTATTTATATTTATTAATTTTATACAATTGAAGATTTTATCAAAACTTTGTTGTGAATCATTCTAATTACAAAAATGAATAAAAAATTACATACATCTTTAAAATGTAACATGTAAAATGTATACATTTTATAACTTGACAAACAATAAACAACAAATATTAGAAACAGTATATATATATATATATATATATATATATATATATATATATATATATATATATATATATATATATATACTGTTTTTTTTAAATATGTGTGTTAATTTATAAATAGCTAATTAATAATAATAATAGTTAATTTATAATTATCATTATTTATGCTAAATATAGTTAATTGTGACATTTTTATAATGTAACATTTATTATATACGTAAATGTTTAAGGGATTTGGGGGAAAAATAAAATGGTTTTTATAGGGCCCTAATTACATCACTTGCTTACCAGTGGATCCTCTGCAGTGAATGGGTGCCGTCAGAATGAGAGTCCAAACAGCTGATAAAAACATTACAGTAATCCACAAGTAATCCACACCACTCCAGTCCATCAATTAACATCTTGTGAAGTGAAAAGCAGCATGTTTGTATAAACACCTTTGCAAGTTACCAGTTGTTTAGAGCTTGTTTAATTTCATAAATGTGGTTCCAAACAACATCGCATCATATTAGTGGATTTATGCTTTTTAAAAGCTCTGTTTAGGTTCAAAATATCTGAGATAGTGTTAGAATATCAGGTTGAAAACCTTATCTTAATCATTTTATCTTTTAAAGATAAAATTCTGCAGTCGTAACACAATAAAAAAACACTGTAGAAAGTGTAACCTGTGGTGCGTCTGGCCTGATTCTTTACGTGTGTGTGGTCCATGGAAATTACTTCCTTATACCTCACACTTTGAGTCACCATTGGGAATCTCCACCTGATAACCGGAACAACGCTCACACACATGAATTTCCCTGTTATCACAGTGGAATATGTCAGTGTTCGGCCCCCACACAGTTCCAGCCTGTTTGACTCAGTTTTATAAGTCCAGCTTTCATTCAGACTTTAAATACCAGCCACAGGACTGGCCTTGGAAGTCCACCTAATCTCTCTGAACTACAGGTGGCAGGAGAGATCGGCCGACCCTATCTGGAAAACTTCTCTTTGGATTGCTTTCACACCCCCTTCTTTTCTCTCTCTCTCTCCATTGCTTGTCTCTCTCTCCTGGTTTCCAGAGAGGTGGTAATCCCCCATCTGAAAAGGAGATCCAAGCTGAAGTAAAGACGTTTTGGGTTGGCATGCTACAGAAAGGGACCCGTCACGTTGCTCCTCACAGCTCTCGGCCGCAGTGGTAACAGGGCATCTGAACAAGGGGGCGAGAAAGGAGGAGAGAAAAAGACTGAACGGGACTGATTTCGGCTGCTCTCGAAGTTGTTGGAGCTCACTGAAACTTGTGTTTCATCTGTAGGTTGGCACCATGAGTGCTGAAACGGTGAAAGACGACTACGACTACTCAGACTGGTACGAAAATGCAGTGCCAACCAAAGCTCCTGTCGAGTAAGTACTCTCAATTTGTGTTTTATGAATGTTTCTTTGTGGTAAATTTTAAAATTTAATCAAAACTTTGTTGTGATTCATTATAAGTGGAAAAAAATGAATGAAACCAAAAAACTCTCCTAATAATTTAACATTCAAAATGTATAAGTTCCATAACATGACAAACAATAAATAACAAATATTAAAAATAGTATAAATGTTTATATATTTCAAATATGTATGTTCGTTTATAAGTAGCTATATAACATTATATCATTTATATAGTTAGTTATAAAATTATAACATTTTGTTTTTATAATTTACTTGTTTATATATTTAAATGTTTAAGCTTATAATCTTGTATAATAACATAAACATACATTTTTATTTTACATATTACATTTATTTTTATATTTAAATGTGTATTTATTTATTTATTTATTTATTTATTTATTTATATTTTTTATTAAAATATTTAACATTTAAAAATATATAAAAAGATTTTAAAAATTCACTCACTGTTGAAGATGCATATGTATAAAATCAATACATTTTATAACTTGACAAACAATAAATAACATTAAAAATAGCATAATATATATATATATATATCTATATATATATATATATATATATATATATATATATATATATATAATTTTATAGTTTCTGTATTTAAATGTTATTTATTTTATTTTACATATTACACTTTTTAATATTTTTATATTTAAATGTGTATTTATTTTATTATTTAATTATTTAAAAAAATTAAAACAATATATATTTAATATTTTTAAAAAAGTGTGTGTGTATATATATATATATATATATATATACAAATATTTTATTTCTTTGTTACACATTTTAAATATGTAAAATTGTGTATTTATATTATTAACATTTACAGTTTATTTAAAAAAAAAAATACATTATAAATAGATGCATTCATATGTTCTCTGGGTTTAGATATTAACTTCTGTGATTTCAGCTCGATAATATAGTTAAGGTCATCAGATATTCATTAGATATTATCTTTATTGCAGCTCATCATATAGTCTGTTGCCGTCCCATAATGCACCTTCTAGAACATTGATATGGTTCCAAGTCTACAGGTGTGCAAACACATCTGATTATATTTCTGCTGAACGTGATATGCACATCCATCACTGCGATTCATGCAGAGATTTCTGACTTTGATCTCATCTTTGATTCTTTTCACATATGCAAGAGACTTTTCGGCTGGATTTTAGGTAACAAGACACCAAACTGTGAATCTAGGGTTACTTCAATGCGTCACACGTTAGCCTCGTCCAAGACTTCCTCAAACACAATCAGGATCTTTTCATTCATCTCTGAGTTTTTTTTATCATGGACTTTAGTAGCCCTAAATCCATCCCAGCATTTCAGTTTACTCAGAAGTGTAAGCGGGGTCGTGTGCTGGCGTTTCACGTCAGTCACATTACCTCCGACAATCGCTTTAAATGAATAATCTGCACTTGAAAAGGTTCAGTAGAAGTGCTCTTGTTAGTAATGCTCTATTGCTTGGGAACGGAGGGGAGGAAGGGAGCGTGTGCAGGCTGAGTAATCGGCCTGGATCTCACCAGCTTATCATAAATACTCTGTGTTTGTGAAATTTTCAGAGTTATCCCACCATGTGACCCCACAGCTGATGAAGGCCTCTTCCACATATGCATTGCTGCAATATCTGTGAGTTCCCTTCCAGTGAAACTTACTGGTTTCTTTATGTTACTAATTTCCTCTTTTCTGTCTTTATCTTTTATACTTTCTTGGTTTGTTCATAATTCAATATGTTGGAAAACTTGGAGTAGTAGACTAGTAGTAGACCAATATGCATTGGTCAGAACGGTTAAGCAGATAGTATCTGGATATTTTAAGAAGCACCTTTGTGTCAAAGCCCAGAAATCTAGAAATAGCAATGTCAATGGAAAATAAACGGTTTCTGTTTTCAAATGGTTTTGAATTTTGAAGTTATTTTTCGATCATTAAATTAATACATTTATTATTATTATTATTATTATTATTATTATTTAAATTTCATTTTTATTTTAAGGCATGTGGAAAAATCCCATAGCAATATCTAAAAATCCCAGTCTCTAGTGTTACTTTAGTATTTATTTATTTATTTATTTATTTTTGTTATTATTATTATTATCTTAATTTTTATTTTATTTTAAGACATGGAAAAATCCCACAGCAATATCTACAAATGTCCAGTGTAACAAATGTTCAGTGTCATTCATTTATTCATTCATTTATTTTATTTTTTTTTATTTGTTATTTTAAGACATGTGGAAAAATCCCATAGCAATATCTAAAAATCCCAGTCTCTAGTTTTATTTTATTTTATTTTATTTTATTTTATTTTATTTTATTTTATTTTATTTTATTTTATTTTATTTTATTTTATTTTAAGAAGTGAAAAAATCCCATAGCAGTATCTAAAAATCCCAGTCTCTAGTGTTCCTTTAGTTTTATTTATTTATTTATTTATTTTAAGACATGTTCAAAATCCCTCAGTATTACGTTTAATTTATTAGTATAATTTAAGTATGTATTTATGTATTTATTTTTATTTATTTATTATTTTAAGACATGTGGAAAAAATTCCCATAGCAATATCTAAAAATCCCAGTCTCTATTGTTACTTTAGTATTATTTGTTTATTTATTAATTTGCATATTTATTATTATTATTATTTTTATTTATTTTTTTTTTTTTTTAAGATGTGGAAAAATTCCATAGCAATATCTACATATTCCAGTCTCCAGTGTTACTGTACTATTCATTTATTCATTCATTCAGTCATTCATTCAGTGTTATTTTACTATCATTGATGTACTATTATAGTTTTAATATTTTATAGTTTTACTAGGGTTTCTTTTTTATATATATGTCTGCATATTTTTTAAATTAATTTTTATGCAAGTTTTAATTGTCTTGGCAAGTAGCTTAATTTAATGTTTAATATTTTATTTTGTTAAAGGTTATTTTTATTTAATTTTATTTGTTTGTTTTGTTTTGTTTTTTTTTATTTTATGATTTTAGTTTTAATTAACTTTAATACCCATGCTAATCTCTACATTGACCACTGTAAAATACCATAGTATTTTCACCAAATATCACGGTACTGACATTTACTGACAATTTTGTATAAAAATTTTGAAAAACATTTCAAACACACTCATATCATTTGCCATCACTCATCTTGTAACTCCCACTGAGTTCCTGGCCCTTTCCTTTCTTTGATATTTCCTCAGAAAGCCACATGCTAATTGCTATGATGCACCCATGTGGACTCATATGTTACCTTTGGCCATGACATTTCCTAAGAGTGTTACAGGTCACTACAGGTCACTGATCCCAGCCCTGTGCTCTCTGATAGTGCACATACTAATACCAGAAACACAGGCAGCATCTTTGGAAATGGGTTCCGCCCTTGTTTCATAGGGGTCTGTGGTTTCATTTGAACCGAGAAGCTGTGAAGCAGAAGGGGTTAATATAGGGTCAAAGTCCCAGCTGCACCAGCCTCCGGTGGGCCTTTAGAGGTTGTAAGACTGACAAATTGTCCTCTCTTTATGTCCAAAGCTGGTGGTCATGCTGGTTCTCGCCATCCTGGCCAGACGACAGAAGCTGGGTGACAATCAGAGAGGACTTACAGGTTTACTCAGGTCAGTTTGACATCTGCCAATAAACAACAACCCAGAGTCTTAATTTCAGACCAATTTAGATACTATGTAGCAGCTCATGTTAGTTTTACATGGACTAAACCACCACATATTCATTTTCTACACTGACCAAAATTATAAATGCAACACTTTTGTTTTTGCCCCCATTTTTCATGAGCTAAACTCAAAGATCTAAGACTTTTTCTATGTACACAAAAGGCCTATTTCTCTTATATTGTTCACAAATCTGTCTAAATCTGTGTTAGTGAGCACTTCTCCTTTGCCAAGATAATCCATCCACCTCACAGGTGTGGCATATCAAGATGCTGATTAGACAGCATGATTACTGCACAGGTGTGTCTTAGGCTGGCCACAATAAAAGGCCACTCTAAAATGTGCAGTTTTACTTTATTGGGGGGGTCCGAAATCCAGTCAGTATCTGGTGTGACCACCATTTGCCTCACGCAGTGCAACACATCTCCTTCGCATAGAGTTGATCAGGTTGTTGATTGTGGCCTGTGGAATATTGGTCCACTCCTCTTCAATGGCTGTGTGAAGTTGCTGGATATTGGCAGGAACTGGAACACGCTGTCATATACGCCGATCAAGAGCATCCCAAACATGCTCAATGGGTGACATGTCCGGTGAGTATGCTGGCCATGCAAGAACTGGGATGTTTTCAGCTTCCATTGTGTACAGATCCTTGTAACATGGGGCCGTGTATTGTCATGCTGCAACATGTGGTCAACATGGTTGTGGATGAATGGCACAACAATGGGCCTCAGGATCTCGTCATCTCTGTGCATTCAAAATGCCATCAATAAAATGCACCTGTGTTTGTTGTCCATACGCCTGCCCATACCATAACCCCACCGCCACCATGGGCCACTCGATCCACAACGTTGACATCAGCAAACCGCTCACCCACACGACGCCATACACGCTGTCTGCCATCTGCCCGGTACGGTGAAAACCGGGATTCACCCGTGAAGAGAACACCTCTCCAAAGTGCCAGACGCCATCGAATGTAAGCATTTGCCCACTTGAGTCGGTTACAACGACGAACTACAGTCAGGTTGAGACCTCAATGAGGACGACAAGTATGCAGATGAGCTTCCCTGAGACGGTTTCTGACAGTTTGTGCAGAAATTCTTTGGTTATGCAAACTGATTGTTGCAGCAGCTGTCCGGGTGGCTGGTCTCAGACGATCTTGGAGGTAAAGGTGCTGGATGTGGAGGTCCTGGGCTGGTGTGGTTACACGTGGACTGTGGTTATGTGGCCGGTTGGATGTACTGCCAAATTCTCTGAAACGCCTTTGGAGACGGCTTATGGTAGAGAAATGAACTTTCAATTCACCGGCAACAGCTCTGGTGGACATTCCTGCAGTCAGCATGCCAATTGCATGTTCCCTTAAAACTTGCAACTGTGGCATTGTGCTGTGTGATAAAACTGCACATTTTAGAGTGGCCTTTTATTGTGGCCAGCCTAAGACACACCTGTGCAATAATCATGCTGTCTAATCAGCATCTTGATATGCCACACCTGTGAGGTGGATGGATTATCTCGGCAAAGGAGAAGTGCTCACTAACACAGATTTAGACAGATTTGTGAACAATATTTGAGAGAAACAGACCTTTTGTGTACATCGAAAAAGTTCAGCTCATGAAAAATGGGGGCAAAAACAAAAGTGTTGCGTTTATAATTTTGGTCAGTGTAGTTATTTATGATAATTTTTTCTATTCTTTTCTTTAGCCCAGTAAACTTTTTAGACCACACACAACACAAGGGCCTTGCCGTAGCGGTGTATGGTGTTCTCTTCTGCAAGCTGGTTGGAATGGTCCTCAGTCACCATCCACTTCCTTTCACTAAAGATGTCGTGAACAAAGGTACTGTGACTAGATTTCTTGCTTCATGGAGTGGTGAAATGCATTTACGTTTATATTTTTCACTTTTTATGCTTCATTTTATGGTGTGGTCTAGTGGTTAAGACTCAGGACTGGCAAACAGAGGGTTGTTTGTTTGATTCCCACAAGGAACGAACTATTAGTCACCACCATTGTGCACTTAAAGGGACAGTTCAACCAAAAATGAAAATTCTGTTATTAATTACTCACCCTCATGTCGTTCCAAATCTGTGATACCTTTGTTCATCTTCAGAACACAAATTAAGATATTTTTGATGAAATCTGAGAGTTTTCTGACCCTGCATAGACAGCAATGTTCAAGGCCTAGAAAGGTAGTAAAGACATCGTTAAAATAGTCAATGTAACATCACACATGTAGAGACTGTATAGATTCAATTCAAAGACTTCGGGCCACCAAAGAGTTTGGGAAATTCACCGGTTTGGAGGGATACAGTGGTTCAACCTTCACCGGTGCTATCAAATGAACACTTTCTCTATTCACAAGATGGCATCCATCCAAGCTAGACTCAGTTCACACAAGAGGATGAAAAGTAGCACCCTAACTGATCCTTTTTTTTCTCTCTCTGAACTGCTAGTCCTTCTTAGTTGGGTTTTGTAAATGGATTATTGCATGCATGTTTTTTTCTTTACCAAACAGGGTCCTAGACAAGGCTGTGTTTGCATTATGTAACTGTTTGGTGCGTTAATAAGTGAGTTAGTGTTGGTGGGCCACTATTGTTATTCTTCTCATTCTGGATCATATGACATTTTTTGTTCTTTCCACAGTTTAAAAATCATATGGTCAGCTAGAAAGCATTTTACTTAAATTAACTTACAGTACATTTCAGGGACAATCCTGCATATCTGCAGTTGGAAAATAATGGAAAAAGTGCCCCTAAAATGAAATTGGTCATCATTTATTCACTGTACTCTAAACACATAAGAAGAAATGCTAAAGAACTATGAAAGCAAAAGGAGACTTGCAGTGTCAGGCTAAAAAAAAAGAAGCATTAATATTGAACAGTTAAAAAAGAGACAGATAATTATACTGGTCAACAAAAAAGCATCATAAATGTTAAAGAGTAAAAGGAAAAGTCCATTTCCAAGACAAAGATTCACATTAAATGTACTCACCCCCTTGTCATTTAAGACGTTCATGTCTTTCTTTCTTCAGTCGTAAAGAAATTGTTTTTTTAAGGAAAATATTTTAGCATTTTTTCTCCATATAATGGACTGATATGGTGCCCCGATTTTGAACTTCCAAAATGCAGTTTAAATGCGGCTTCAAATGATCCCAAATGTGGTTGTAAACGAGTCCAGCTGAGAAAGAAGGGTCTTATCTATCGTAACAATCGGTTATTTTCTTAAAAAAAATACAATTTATTTACTTTTTAATGTTCATGACAGTTAGGGTGTCGAAAAACTCCCATCTCATGTTCTCCCTCAACTTCAAAATCATCCTAAATCGCTGTTTTAATTTTTTGTTTGATCTTCTTTGCATGTTCACTTTGCAAAGACTGGGTCGGTACTTCTGCAGTGATGTAGGATGATTGAAATGATACTTGAGGTTGAGGGAGAAAATATGATTGGAGTTTTTCGTCATACCCTAACTGTCTTGAGTCAGATACACAGAGTTCAGGGAGAGCAAGGCAAGACGAGCGTTTGACATTAAAAAGTATTTAAATTGTATTTTTTTAATGAAAATAACTGATCATTTCGCTGGATAAGACCCTTCTTCCTCGGCTGGGATCGTTTACAACCGCATTTGGGATCATTTGAAGACGCATTTAAACTGCGTTTTTAAAGTTCAAACTCGGAGCGCCATATCAGTCCATTATATGGAGAAAAATCCTGTAATGTTTTCCTCAAAAAACATAATTTCTTTATGACTTAAGAAAGAAAGACATGAACATCTTGGATGACAAGGGGGTGAGTACATTATATGTGGATCTTTGTTTTGGAAGTGGACTTCTCCTTTAACCCCACAGAGTCATGTGGAGCACTTTTTATGATGGATGGATGTACTTTATTGGACTTCAAAATCTCAGCACCCATTCACTGCCATTATAAAGCTTGGAAGAGCCAGAACATTTTTTAATATAACTCTGATTGTATTCGTCTGAAAGAAGAAAGTCAAATACACCTAGAATGGTTTGAGGGTGAGTAAATCATAGGGTAATTTTCATTTTTGGATAAACTACTGCTTTTTAGCAATTTTTTAGTCTGACAGTCATCACCCCAAAATAATAATTTTTTTTTTAGTTTATGTAATTATATTTGTATATTAAACTTTTTAATGCTATAGATGATCACAAATTTACTAAATTTGGCCATTTATCAGAAAACTTGATTTTTAAAGAGCTGATAACTGGTAAAGGTCTGAGTATTAATAAAAGTATTCATCAAAATGATTGCCTCTCTTTAAAGGAGAAGTCCACTTTCAGAACAAAAATGTACATATAATGTACTCACCCCCTTGTCATCCAAGATGTTCATTTATTTCTTTCTTCAGCCATTAAGAAATTGTTTTTTGAGGAAAACTTTTCAGCATTTTTCTCCATATAATGGACTGATATGGTGCCCCGATTTTGAACTTCCAAAATGCAGTTTAAATGCGGCTTCAAACGATCCCAAATGCGATTGTAAACAATCCCAGCCGAGGAAGAAAGGTCTTAACTAGCGAAACGATCGGTTATTTTCATAAAAATAATACAATTTATATACTTTTTAATGTCAAACGCTCGTCTTGTCTTACTCTTAAAGTCTAAGGCAACCTCTGAACTGGACTGTATTAATTTGTTCTTTATATCTAGAGTTCTGGCTGATCCTGGCTCTGTTGTACTACCCCGCGTTGTACTACCCTCTTCTGGCCTGCGGTACGCTGCATAACAAAGTGGGTTACGTTTTGGGTAGCCTGCTGTCGTGGACACACTTTGGAGTTCTGGTCTGGCAGAAGGTGGACTGTCCCAAAACACCACAGGTACGACTTAACTACGGTTATATAAATCTAAAACATCATCTGTAGAGTATAAGCTGAGTTTATTTTGGCTTTCATTTCAATTTCCCGCTGTGTGTTGAATAAGATTTTCAGATTCTTCTGTTGCAACTTAAGTTCATTAACCGCATCCCATCAGTCCTCTGTTTTGTTCCCATTGTCCTCACGTCTGCTAAATGAATGGTCAAACCTCAAAACAATTTGCTCTGCTTCTTAGGATCTCACCATGGAGTTTTGCTTCAGTTAATCACTTTAGTTTCTGTCAGAGCTTAAGAAAAAGTACTGTGCTGCACAAAATACACAATAAAATGAAATACTCTAGTTTAGTTTGATTGCACTGCCTTCTACAAACAAAAGAATCAAACTGTTCAAACTGGCTGACTGGGTCCATTTGATTATTTTTAGGGGAAAATAAAGAAAGCCTTGTTAGGTTTGAAATTGATTTGCACAGAATATGGGTGGATAATATAGCCAGACAAACGACCGCAAGCATTTCATGTTATTTGACATTGATTTGTCTGTTTTTCTCCTTGTCTGCAGATCTATAAGTACTATGCGCTGTTCAACAGCCTTCCTCAGATTGCCTGTCTGGCTTTTCTTAGTTTCCAGTATCCGCTGCTTCTGTTCAAGGGCTTACAGAATACAGAGACAAGCAACGCCTCTGAGGTGAGACTGTCTGGATGATACAACTGTGTTGATACTATAATAAAGAGGAAAAATGCTATGTTAAATAGATCAAATTTCTTTTAAAAAATTATTATACGAGTCAAAGACGAAAAGCATCAAGCATCAAAACCATGAAAGTTTAATACAGTTATTTAAAAAAATAATAATAATAATAATAAGTTTAATAATCTTTTCCAATATCCTTCAAACCATTAGGTTTTATGCATTTGTCCACAAGTTGTTTTTAATCATTTAAAATATAATAAAAATTTAGTATGATCACTTTTTCTTTGATATATTTTAATAAGTATAGGTCAGAATAAGTATGTTTTATTTTTTACATATATACGGTCACGGTAGGGGCATCTCGGTTCGGTGCATGAGGCCTCTCAACGAATACAGGCAATTCACCCTCAATCCACAAGGGGGCGCCCGCAGTAAAGCAACTCTGTTTGATAACCGCCGGCAGAAGAACAGCGAATGCCAGGAGTTGCGCACTTGAAAACAAAGACCACTAGACAGTGATCGTGTGCTGATTCTGAACGCGTCTCTCACTGACACTGTCACTCACTGACGGAGCAACGTATACTTTAAAGGCTTGCGCGCTTGCGAAATGGAGCTCTTGTATCTTACTTCTCTCGTTCGGCACAAATCCAAATATTCCATTATATTTCCATATTTGCGATGCATCCAAATGCTAAACTATTATTTAGTATGTAAATATAGACTTTGTACTTCAGTCGCGTTCTATCGGTGACACAATGAGGCGGGCGCGCTGATGTTTGGTTCACTGTGTTTTATTTTGATAAAGTACCAACTGCTCTGTCAAGTTAGCAATGCTAGCAGCCTGGAACTGATATGTTTATGTTTGTGTTTGTGTGTGCCGGCGCGATTTCTTTCTTATACCAGCAAAATCAACTTTAAAAAAAAAAAAAAAAAAAAAAAAAAACCGAATAGAATAGAATGTCTCTTTCTGCTATTTGTGTTTCCTTTCTGTCTCAAAACTGAACTGAAACAAATATAGGCTACGTTATGTGTCGCACAGTTTTTTCCCTTGTCTATCAGTTACCGAGGACGAACCGAGATACGTACCGAACCGTGACATCTGTGTACGGTTACACCCCATATATATATATATATATATATATATATATATATTAGGGGTGTAACGGTATATAACCCTATACCACAAAGTCATAAGGGTCAGAGATTTATACATCATCTAAGAGCTGAATAAAAAAAGCTTTCCAATGATGTATGGTTTGTTAGGATGGGACAGTATTTGGCTGAGATACAACTATTTGAAAATCTGGAGTCTGAGGGTGCAGAAAAATCTAAATATTGAGAAAATCACCTTTAAAGTTGTCCAAATGAAGTTCTTAGCAATGCATATTCGTAATCAAAAATTACGTTTTGATATATTTATGGTGGGAAATTTACAAAATATCTTCATGGAACATGATTCTAACTTCATATCCTATTGGCATAAAAGTAAAAGCAATAATTTTGACCCATACAGTGTATTTTTAGCTATTGCTACAAAAATACCCGTGCTACTTAAGACTGGGTTTGTGGTCTAGGGTCATATATATATATATATCTCAGTTATGCTGAATGATTGTGACATTTTACATTCACAGAAGTTATTTGAAATATTAAAGTGCACACTTTACTTGCATTTAATATGCTTTCTATGCATATAAGATCACTTTTGTAATTTAATTTGATGCAAACACCAAATTGGGACATCTTGTCCTTGACCCATGTATTTACGTATGTATATTTGGATATACAAGTCTGCAAGACTGCTTCACTTATTAATATCTGCAGGGTTAGTTCAGGTTGTAAAATGTCAGCTTCCCCAAAAATGAATGAAAATTATGAATTAATAATTCATGATATTTGTAACCAATGTCTCTTGATGTAATACTGTCGAGGAAATATGTCTAAAATGTCATACCATGTTATGCAACTATTCTGATATCATAATAAATATGCAGATGGCTGCAGATAATTACATACAGATGAAGTCAAAAGTTTACATACACCTTGCAGAATCTGCAAAATGTTATTTTACCAAAATAAGATGCATGTTATTTTTTATTTAGTACTGACCTGAATAAGATAAGATTAATAAGAGCTGGCATAAAAGACGTTTACATATAGTCCACAAAAGATAATAGATGTTGAATTTATAGAAGATACCCTGTTGCTTCTTAATATTGTGTTACCTGAATGATTCACAGCTGTTTTTTTTTTTTTTTTTTTTTTTTTTCGTGATGGTTGTTCATGAGTCCATAGTTGTTCATGAGAACAGTTAAACTGCCCGCTGTTCTTCAGAAAAATCCTTCAGGTCCCACAAATTCTTTGGTTTCTCAGCTATTTTTTTGTATTTGAACCCTTTCAAACAATGACTGTATGATTTTGAGATCCATCTTTTTCTAAGGACAACTGAGGAACTCGTATGCAACTTTATTTTTTTTTTTTTTATTAAAGAAGGTTCAAACCTTCACTGATGCTTTAGAAGGAAACACAATGCATTAAGAACCAGGGGGTGAAAACTTTTGAACAGAATGAAGATGTTCAAATAAATATAATATATTTTTCACTTAGTACTGCCCTTCAGAAGCTACAGAAGATACTTACATGTTTCCCCGAAGACAAAATTTACCCTGATCTTCAAATTCAAAAGCAAAAGTCACATTAAACCATGATGTTTGCTTGCCGTTTTAAGCTAGATTTTTAAACAATTTTTCCTTTTATTTTTCTTTGATAAATGTTATTTAGCATTGTTTTCCTCTGCTGCACTGTATGCGACCCTCTTACAACAGACCTGTGACCCATTTTCGGTTCACGACCCGCCAGTTAAGCACCACTGTGTTAATTCATAATGAAGGGTCTTAGCAGCATGGAAATGCAAGAGGGGAGTTTGTAAATTCGGCACCTGCATTCCAGAGCTCTAATCATTGTAAGCAGCTCAGTGGGATTGGGTTATGTTTGACTCACAGAGCACTTTACACAAACAGAGTGTTGTTTTCCCATAGGAAACGCACAATGCCAGTGTTATTCAGCTATAATCGCTATGACGAATACGTTCCGATGAAATAAGAGGAATGATCCCCCATGCGAGTAAAC
The DNA here is from genome assembly GCA_036247105.1 of Cirrhinus mrigala. Classification (NCBI taxonomy): domain Eukaryota; kingdom Metazoa; phylum Chordata; class Actinopteri; order Cypriniformes; family Cyprinidae; genus Cirrhinus; species Cirrhinus mrigala. The sequence continues at coordinate 7,376,838 of CM070031.1, forward strand.
AATGTGACAAATCTAAATTTATTCACAAAATGAAACTTTCTTGCAGGACCTCAGTAGCAGTTATTATCGAGATTATGTGAAGAAAATTCTCAAGAAGAAAAAGCCCACCAAAATCAGGTGATGCACACTTACACTTAGATGAACACTGTTATTTATTAACCCAAAGGTAATATAGTAACTCTGTGTCTACTGTATAATAGCCAGTCAGATGGGATATTGTCCATAGACTACTTCCTTCCTCATTTCCATTGACAGGCGGTGAATCACACCTACTGTAAATTCACTTATGCAAAGATTGGTAGATAGTGATCTGCCACTGTCCTGGAGTCTGAATTGTGAGCTAATTCATTCAATCTGTCTGTACTGTACAGATGCTGATCTTTTTTTATGCAAAGATATACTAAGTGTCTGAAATGTCATTGAATATAGTCACATGAGCCATGTGAGGAAGTCTTTCCTGTTGCGTGGAAACTCCTTTGTGTCAGTACATAGGAACGCAACTTTATGAAGGGAAATATCCATTGATAAGAGTGACAGTTATGTGTAGGAAAGAATATATAGACAAACTTCAGATATGCCTCAAATATCATGAGGTTTAGACTGGATGTCCAAAGGTTGTAGGTTCGAATTGTGTAGAGCCATTGTGTAGAGTGTTTGAACCTGTAATACAATTAACTATAAAAGAAAAGCATCTATTAAATGTGTAATTGTGCATTTAAAAGAATATAACGGGGTGTTATTTTACAACTATATTATGTTTTCTTCTTGTTGTTAATGGCTGTTATCTCTTTCTTTTGCAGTTCCAGCACATCAAAACCCAAACTGTTTGAAAGACTCAGAGATGCTGCTAAGTCGTACATCTACACACCCGAGGATGGTAACTATACATGTTAATGTTTCTGAAAAAACCTAAAGATAAAAAGTAAAAGTAACAAGTCCAAAAGTTTGGGATCAGTAAGCTTCTTTTATTCAGCATGGAAGGCATTCAATTAATGAAAAGTTAGAATGATGACATTGTTTTTGGTTACAAAAATCCCTGCTGAAAAAACAGCTAAAACCAGCCTAGGCTGGTTGGCTGGTCTTTGCTGGTTTAAGCTGGTCATGTTGCTGGTCAAGGACCAGCAAAAACCAGCTAAGGACCAGCATAAACCAGCAAAGGACCATCTTAAACCAGCATCAAAACATACCTACCAGCATATGCTGGTTTTTTCGACAGGGTTAGGTGGTCTCCCTGCCTGACCAGCTAAGGAAGTGGCCAAACCCTCTAAAACCAGCCTGCTGACCAGCTAAGACCAGCCTGGATGACCAGCTAAAACCAGCCAACCAGCTGGTTTTAGCTGTTTTTTTTTCAGCAGGCTGTATCACATTGTTAGTATGTTTATTATTAGCACGTTGCTAGCATGTTTTAAAATGATTTAACACATTGGGAGCATGTTTAACACATTGTTAGCATGATTAACATGTTGCTAGCCTGTTGCTATCTTGTTTCTAGCATGATTAGCATGTTGCTAGCATCTTTGGCATGATTAACATGTTGTTAACATTATTAGCATGTTTCTAGTATGATTTAACACATTGGTAGCCTGATTAACATGTTGATAGTATGTCTTTAACACGATTAGTTTTTCATTAGCATGTTTCTAACATGATTAACATGTTGCTACCTTGTCTCTAGCATGATTAGAATGTTGCTAGCATGTTTTAACATGTTAGGGTGATTTAGCACATTGTTAGCATGTTTTAACAAGATTTATCACATTGCTAGCATGTTTTAGCACACTGTTATGATCAACATGTTAATATCTTGTTTCTAGCATGATTAGCATATTGTTAGCATGGTTAGCATGTTGATAGCATGATTAACATGTTGCTAGCTTGTCTCTCTAGCATGATTAGAATGTTACTAGCATGTTTTAACACGTTAGGGTGATTTAACACATTCTTAGCATGTTTTAACATGATTTAACACATTGCTAGCATGTTTTAGCACATTGTTATTATGATCAACATGTTGATATCTTGTTTCTAGCATGATTAGCATATTGTTAGCATGGTTAGCATGTTGATAGCATGCTAACATTACTAGTATGTTTTAACATGCTGTTAGCATAATTTAACACATTGTTAGCATGTTTTAGCATTCTTTATGATGATTTAAAGCATGATTTAAAGCATTGGTAGCCTGATTAACATGTTGATAGCATATTTTTACTATGATTAGCATGTGATTAGCATGTTTCTAGCATAATTAACATGTTGCTAGCTTATCTCTAGCATGATTGGCATGTTGATGGCGTGTTGATAGTGTGTTTTTAGCATGATCGACATGTTGTTAACATGTTAGTATGATTAACATTTTGGTAGCATGTTTTAACATGATTAGCCGGTTGCAAACATGTTTCTAGAATGATTAGCATTGTGCTAGCATGTTTTAACATGATTCAACACATTGATAGCATGTTTTATCACATTGCTATTATGATCAACATGTTGATATCTTGTTTCTAGCATGATTAGCATATTGTTAGCATGGTTATCATGTTGATTAGCATGTTTCTAACCTGATTTAACACATTACTAGCATGTTTTAACATGATTTAACACATTGGTAGCCTGATTAACATGTTGATAGCGTGTTTTTTTACCATTAGGAGCATGTCATTAGCATGTTTCTAGCATGATTAGCATGTCATTAGCATGTTTCTAACACATTAAGGTTTAGATTAACATGTTGCTAGCTTGTCTCTAGCATGATTAGAATGTTGCTAGCATGTTTTAACACAGGGTGATTTAGCACATTGTTAGCATGTTTTAGCACATTGTTATTATGATCAACATGTCAACATATCTTGTTTCTAGCATGATTAGCATATTGTTAGCATGGTTAGCATGTTGATAGCATGTTTCTAGCATGATTTAACACGTTACTAACATGTTTTAATATGCTGTTACCATAATTTAAGACATTGTTAGCATGTTTTAACATGATTTAACGCATTGATAGCCTGATTAACATGTTGATAGCATGTATTTACCATGATTCGCATGTGATTAGCATGTTTCTAGCATGATTGCCATGTTGATGGCATGTTGATAGTGTGTTTTTAGCATGATTGGCATATTGTTAACATGTTTGTATGATTAACATTTTGGTAACATGTTTTAACATTATTAGCATGTTAACATGATTAGCCGGTTGCTAGCATGTTTCTAGAATGATTAGCATTGTGCTAGCATGTTTTAACATGTGAAGTATGTTAACATAATTAGCCGGTTGCTAGCATGTTTCTAGAATGATTAGCATTGTGCTAGCATGTTTTAACATGATTTGCATGTTGCTAGCATGTTTTAACATGTTAGCATGATTTAGCACATTGTTAGCATGTTTTAACATGATTTAACATTGCCAGCATATTTTAGCACATTGTTAGCATGAACATGTTGTTAACATGTTGCTAGCATGTTTTTAACCTGATTAGCATGTTGTTTTCATGTTGCTATATTTTTTGAGCAGCAAATCAGCATGTTATAATGATTTCTGAAGGATCATGTGACACTGAAGTCTGGAGTAATGATGCTGAAAATTCAGCTTTGCATCACAGGAATAAATTATATATTAAAACATTCTTTCAAATAGACAACAGTCCTTTGAAATTGTAATAATTTTTACTGTATTTTTAATCAACTAAAATATACCAACCCCAAAACCTTTGAATAGTGATGTATGTATTCATTTACTTTATTTCTTTTCCATCAGTTTTTAGGTTCCCTTTGAAACTAGCGATCTCTGTGGTTGTGGCATTCATTGCTCTTTATCAGGTAAGCACTTCAAGAAACAAGCCTGTTTTTAATTATTTTATTTTTTTCCAGTTAGAAAGGATTTAGTAATGTGGTTTTAATGCATTAAACTTGGCAAAAGCATGGTAGCATTTCAAGATGTTCTCCATTGTTTGTGATCTGTTAGATGGCGCTCCTGCTGGTGTCAGGCGTGCTGCCCACCCTACACATCGTCCGCAGAGGAGTGGACGAAAACATCGCCTTCCTGTTGGCCGGTTTCAATATCATCCTGTCAGATGACCGTCAGGAGGTGGTCAAGATTGTAATCTACTATCTGTGGTGTGTGGAAAGTGAGTCAGTTGTCATTCTCATACTTCTTCATAAATCATTGTGGAGTCATCTGGATTAGTGCAGGTTTAATAGTGATCTTTGATAAGCTAACGTATGTCAGTACAGCCATGCAAATGTGAGCTTTCTGATCAAACACGTGCACTGAACCAGACTGCAGGAGGTTTGCATGCATCAGTGCAGAGCCCGAATCGCACACATCCACTTTCACTCAGCCTTAAACAGCCATGTAAATCAGCAGACGAATAATGAAGAGGTCAGCAAAGCCGAATGCTGAACTGAGGAAAAGTGCTGAGGCTGTGAGAGTGTGTTTGTGCATCTGACACTGACCTCTCCGGCTCATGTGACTGTGTTTGTTTCAGTTTGCTATGTGTCAGCGGTGACCCTGTCCTGCCTGATCAACCTGCTCATGCTCATGAGGTCCATGGTCCTGCACAGGTGAGACTGACTACCACACATTCAGTCAGATAAACCTGCTTTTAAAACTGCCCTTCACCTGCATCGCCGGTGCACAAATGTCACATCCTCATTCTCCGATCATGCATTTTAGATGTTAAAATACTTTATAATACTTTATACTGTCTCACATTAATATACAGAGTAGGTATATTATATATTATATTTTGTTTTTATTAACTACAACTTTCAACAACACGTGTATTAAACATATTGCCAAGTATTAATACAGAATTAAGCACAGAAATAAACAATTTTTTTTTTTTTTGAATATTCTAAGTAAAAATGTTTTTATTTAGCAAAACATTAAAACAGTTGTAATGAAAGTGTAATGTTCTGTTTTATTTTGTATATTTTAATTATAATGTATTTATAAAATACTGTACTGTACTGCCATTTTCAATTTTATTTTTTATCTTTTATTTATTTATTTAAACTTCCAGGGTTATTACTGTTTCCTAAAATTAAAACTAAAACAAAACAAACAAAAAAATCTTTACAAAATAAAGTAGTTGTACTGTAACTGCCATTTTCAATTTTATTTTTTATCTTTTATTTATTTATTTATTTATTTATTTATTTATTTATTTATTTATTTATTTATTTAAACTTCCAGGGTCATTATTGTTACCTAAAATTAAAACTAAAACTAAAAAAAAAAAACAAATCTTTACAAAATAAAGTAGATGTACTGTAACTGCCATTTTCTATTTTATTTTTTAAATCTTTTATTTATTTATTTATTTATTTAAACTTCCAGGGTTATTATTGTTGCCTTAAATTAAAACTAAAACTAAACCCTAAAAAAAACTTTACAAAAAAACTGTAACTCTAATTTTTAATTAAATTTCTTATATTTTAATTAAAATGTATTTATTTATTTATAATTATTATTTATAATTTATTTAATTATATTATTCTATTGTATTTATCTTTTTTTTTTACTTCAAGGGTTATTATTTTTACCTAAAATTAAAACAAAAACTAAAAACTTAAAAAAAACTTAGCACACTATTATTATGATCAATAGGTTGATATCTTGTTTCAAGCATGATTAGCATATTGTTAGCATGGTTAACATGTTGCTAACATGATTAGCATGTTGATAGCATGTTTCTAGCATGATTTAACACCTTACTAACACATTGGTAGTAACACATGATTGGTACTAACGCATGATTAGCATGTTAATATGATAAGCTGGTTGCTAGCATGTTTCTAGCATGTTTAAACATGCAATTGTACTGTAGGTGTAATTTTTTTTTTGGTTATATTTGAAATAAAAAGCATTTATTTATTTGTTATTCATAATTTATTATTTAGAATGTATTTTATTATATTATTTTATTGTATTTATCTTTTTTATTTCACCTCAAAGGGTGTTGTTGTTACCTAAAATTAAAAGTAAAACTAAAACCATTAAAAATAATCTTTACAAAACAAAGCAACTGTACTGTACATTTTTTATACTTTAATTAAAATGTATTTGTTTTTTTATTTATAATAAATTTTATAATTTTATTTCATTCATGTATTTCTTTTTTATTTTCATTATGTATTTATCATAAAATATATATAGATTGCTTTGTTTGTTTGTTTAACTTCCAGGGTTATTATTGTTACCTAAAATTAAAACTAAAACTAAAACCTTAAATAAAATCTTAGCAAAATAAAGCAACTGTACTGTAACTGTAATTTTCAATTAATTTTTTTATATTTTAATCAAAATGTTTGTTTATTTAGTTTTTATTTATTATGTATTTTATTGCTTTATTTTATTGTAATTATTTTGTTTGTAAATTTGTTTAACTTCCAGGGTTATTATTGCTGCCTAAAATTAATACCAAAACTAAAACCTTAAAAAATTATCTTAACAAAATAAAGCAATTGTACTGTAACTGTAATTTTCAATTGTATTTTTTATATTTTAATCAAAATGTATTTATTTATTTACTGATTTATTATTTCTAATGTATTATTTCTAATGTATTTTATTATATTATTTTATTGTATTTATCTTTTGTTTCACTTCCAGGGTTTAAAACCTTAAAAAATAATTTTTACTGAATAAAGCCATTTTCAATTATGTTTTATATGTTAATTAACATTTATTTGTTTATTTATAATTTATTTATTTGTTTATTTGTATTTTATTTTATTATTTATAATGTATTCATAATGTATTTTATCTTATTATTGTTTTTTAAGTTTCAGGGTTATTATTGTTACCTAAAATAAAAACTAAAATTGAAACCATTAAAATCTTTACTTAAAATGAAATGATTAGATAGTTTTCCCCAGGATTTGCTGAGACATTTCTTCCTTTTTATTGGTCTCCTCATGTCTCCTGACTTGCACATTCACACATCATTCATGCACATATGTAAAAGCATTATTAATAATTTTCTCTTCATCATAACTGACTGCTTCTATTATGAATCAGAGTTAGCCGGAGGTGAAACAGGAAAAAAAATCATTTATTCGGCTAATGAGAATGAGGTAATTACAGTCAGGAATAGCAGATTAAAAATAATGACTTTTCAAATTGAGTTTTTAAATGTCATTAATGGCAGTTTGACTCTGTGACCTGCAATTCCATCTCAGTTTGTTCATCATAAAGAAACGCCCCAGTACATCTACTGTATGTCTGCAGACGCTCTGTGTGTGTGTGTGTGTGTGTGTGTGTTAGTGCACTGAAGGCTGTGTCTGTGTTCACTCAGGTCTAATCTGAAGGGACTGTACAGAGGAGACGTGTTTAATGTGTATAACTGCCACAGGAGCATCAGACCGTCCCGGCCCACGCTGGTCTGCTGGATGGGCTACACCAGCTACCAGGCTGCCTTTATCTGTCTCGGTGAGAGCATGTTTATTCACTATATGCCATGTGAGACCCTTCTGCTCGACAAGCCCCTTATTCTCTCTGCAGAAGTGTGAGAAAACAGTCTGTAGCATTTTTAGCACTTAAAAAAAAAATAATTTAAAATACAGGAATTTAGTTTTTACTTGCTAAATAGAGCCTGAATTTGTGTACTATAACAAACATTTAAAAAAAAATGAATAATAATTAATTAATTAATTTAATTTAATGGCAGAGCTCTGGATCATTCTGGATTTTTTTTCTTCTGGACTTTTCCCTGCATACATGGCTTAGTACGTTAGAAGACAATACAAATCCATCATGGAGATTATTATGTTTTTATTTAAAAAAAAATGTTTGGAATAATATGCCTCATGATATGACTAAGAACATTTATTAAGAAAGTAAATAGGATATAGTTTGTTCTGGTTAAAAACAAACAAACAAACAAAAATAATAATAATAATAATAATAATAATAATAATACACGTGTATTCATATTTATGTAAATATCTATTTAATTATTAATATGTGTATTCTGTGTAAACATTAAATAATATATTATTAATCATATATTTAATAATCATAATAATAATAATAATAATAATAATAATAATAATAATAATAATAAATAGATATTTTATTTAATTATTTATATATTATATTTATATTTATTTATTTATATTTTGTTTATTTATTTTATTTATATAGTAAGATATATTATATTATAATATTGTCTAAATATATTATAAAATGTTATTACAATTTATTATTATAATTCACAGTTAGTACATCAGCATTTATTTATATTAATTTATATATATATTCATTTTTGTTTTCATTATTTTTTATATTTTTTGTTTTTATATCTATGTTCAAATATTATTTATAGTTAGTACATTACGTTTATTAAGAAAATAAATAAGGTGGTTTTTTATTATGTTTTATGTCTATAGTAAAACTATTATATATAGTTAATACATTACGTTTATTAAGAAAATAAATAAGGAGTTTTTGTGCTGTTTTTAATAAATTTAAAAAATGTATTTTATGGGGAGGGTTATATAAATTTATTTTTAAATGTAATAATTTTGTTTTCATTATTGTTATATCAATTTTCATATCTATATTAAAACTATTATTTATAGTTAGTAGATTACATTTATTAAGAAAATAAATAATGTATTAAGTACATTATTTAATTATTTAAGTACATGTTTTATGTATTAATTTATATTTATGTATTTTTATCTGATTAATTTTTGTTTTTCATTTTTTTTTTATCTTTATTAAAGCTATTATTTATAGTTAGTAGATTACATTTATTAAGAAAATAAATAAGGTGGTTTTTGTGCTGTTTTTAAAAACAGTGCATTTTATGTATTTATTTTTATTAATTTATTAATATATTATAATTTTTTTACATTTTTGTTTTCGTTATTTTTATGTCTATATTAAAACTATTATTTATAGTTACAGGTAGTTCATAAGTACATTTTTAAAAAAAAAAAAAAAAGGTGTTTTTGTGCTGTTTTTAATAAATGTATTTTATGTATTCATATATATATTAATGTATTTTTATTTGATTAATTTTTGTTTTTTAATTTTTTAAATCTTTATTAAAGCTATTTATTAAAATATTTATTATTTACATTATTTTTGTGCTTTATTTTATAAGTATATATATTAAATTTATAATATAATATCATATCGTATCATATAAGGAAATATTAGGAAATTAAATGTATTAGGTATTATGTGAAGTATTAGGAAAGGAAATAGGGTGTGTCTTGTGTGTGTGTGTGTGTGTGTTTAATATTTAAATAAATAAATGCAATTATTTTATACATAAATATATTTATTTATTTTATTTTATTTCCATTTCATTATTTCATGCATTGTTTTTTTTTTTTAACTCATTAAATAATATCATGTTATTATTTATAGTTTTCTCAAGTGTGAAGTGATTATGAGCACATTTCATTCCTCGTGCATGTCTGATTGTGTCTATGTGCAGGTATGGTGATCCAGACTCTGGTGTTCTTCATCTGCATTTTGTTCGGTGTCTTCCTCATCATCATCCCTGTCCTGTATGGAACCAATCTCATGCTCTTCCACATTATTGCCAACATGTGGTGAGTTTAGATGATGAGCGTGACCCCATCACATGCCCTGTGACTGCAGGGTCGTGACCCCGTGAGCCACGAATCTCCACTAAAGCCTCCTATCACTCATCTCTCATCATGATCCATAAAGCCCAGCATTTAGACAAGTGCCTCTTAAGATGCGTCTCACTCTCATGTTGTCTCTCTGAAGGCCCTTCTGGTTGATGCTGTTCCTGGCTGTGCTGATCCAGCATGTGACCTCCAGGTTTTTGTTCATCAAAAAAGACGCAGGAACAAGAGATCTGAACAACAGGTGCCAATTATACATAATATTACTACTGCCAAAACATCTGTTCTGCCTCTTACTGGATATTACTTTTAATGTTGATGTACATTCATCATCTGGTAGGCCATGATTGTTCAGCCAACAATAAACACGTAATTACTTTCTATGCATTGATGAATTTATAAACAGTACTAAAGAATTTCATATTAAAGGAGAAGTCCACTTCCAGAACAACAATTCACAAATAATTTACTCAAGAAGGGTCTTATCTAGCGAAACGATCATTTTTTTGGAAAATAAAAGTTTGTATACTTTTTAAGCACAAAAGCTCGTCTAGCACTATCTCTGGGATGTGCGCTCACGATCCAGCGTGAACATCTTGGATGACAAGGGGGTGAGTAAATTATTTGTGAATTGTTGTTCTGGAAGTGGACTTCTTCTTTAACAGACATTTCAGATATTAAATGGTAAACAGTTTTTTGCAACACCATTATTACTAATAACAGTTTTACAATTACATAATCTATATTGTTATGTTAATGTTATATTTAAATATAGTTTTAATATAAATTATTAATATAAATTATTATTAATTATTAATTATTTTTACATTTCATTGATTGTTTTTAAATAATATAACATTATTTACTGTTTATAACACCATTTTTATTAATATAAGATTTATTTTTATTTCTTAATTATTTTGTTGTCTTCATTTTTCTATTTATTAAAAAAATATATTATAATTGTTATATTATTTATTAATTATTATATTATTTATAGTTAGTACAATATCATATTATAAAAGTTATTTTATTTAGATTTTTTTAAAAAAAGATTTAGTTTTAAGAAAGTAAAAATATGGTGGATTATGTGATATATTAATATATAAATAAACACTTTAAGATTATATGTAAGTTTATTAAATATCTAAGTATTTGTAGTAATTAATATCTTGGTTATGTGTAAAAAAATATATTTTTGTTTTATAAAACACTGCATTTTATTAGAATATTGTCAAATGGCATAAATAAATATATTTTATTATATTGTATATTTATTTTTGTTTCTTAATTGTTATTGTTTTAATTTTTTTCATTATTATTAATATCATATTTATTTTTATTTATTTATTAATTTGTTGTTTTCATTTATTATTTTCTATTTATTAAAAATATATAATATTATTATTCATAGTTGGTACATTATCAGACAATAAAATTCCATCATAGATGGAGAAAGTTATTTTATTTAGATTTAAATAAAATTAAATTTAAAATTAAAACTTTAAATTAAAATGACAGAAAATATGAAAATTAAAACCAATTAAAGATTAAATTAAAAACGATAATATAATTATAGAAATATACTATAACCTTTGAAAGGATATAAATTATATTGCAACACTATAAATAAATACATTAATATTATCTATAAATATAATATAATTATTATGAATTATTTTGCTTTCATTCCATTATTTCATTCATTGTTTTTGTAACTCATTAAATAATATAACATTATTATTATTATTATTATTCATTATTATTCACAACTTGTATGAAGAATCATGCTGTTTCCAGAGGTTGAATGTGCTTTTGTTTTTGTTTTTTTCTCCACAGAGGAAGTCTGTTTCTTCTCAGCTATGTGCTTTTCTTGGTTAATGTCATGGTTGGTGTTATCCTGGGCATTTGGAGGATAGTCATCACTGCCCTTTTCAACATAGTCCACTTAGGACGCTTGGACATCAGCCTTCTCAACCGCAACGTCGAGCCGTTTGACCCTGGTACTGCTGGACAGAGCGACACATTTACATTCAGTTTCATTCATATGTATATAATTTTTATATATTTCTGTGACTTCAAACAAGGGTCATCCAATCAGATTTAGGTCATATTTTTAGTTGTGCAAATAGAAATATTAAATGTAACTGTACATCTACTACTGTATGCTGATGTTTCTGATAAAAGTGCCCGTACTAAAATCCGATTGCGATCACAGACAACAGAAAGCCTCTGTAGTATCAGATGTTGGATGTGATTGTTATTTGTCTCTGCAGGATATCGCTGCTACGCTCATTACCTTAAGATTGAGGTCAGCCAGTCTCACCCTGTGATGAAGGCCTTCTGTGGGCTGCTGCTGCAAACCTCAGGCCAGGACCATCTCTCCGTACAGAGGATGAGAGACGCTGAAGAAGGTCTGTGCTTTTATTTCTTTATTACTTCAGTTCATGACGACAATGTGATTACATTTAATTCGCTGGAGAACAACCTGTTCCAGAGTCTGGTCTCAAACTCAAAGCTTTTAGTCGTCAGAACTAATTCAGAGCCACTTGACTGAGGACGGCGTTTAGTGTTTTAGAGCTGCGCTCATTCAATTTGTCCAGTGAGTTTATCAGTGAGTGTGTGGAAACTGAGCATTTCAGGCCGGTTTCCTGCTGTGAGTCTACCTGTTGAAAATAAAGATACTTTGAGCTGATCTCAAATAGGTATGAGGATGTTTTTGATGCATTGTTGTTATTAAAAATGAAGTAAAGAAAAACAATTTTCAAAAGGCAAAAACGTAATTATAAAAATTGTAATTCTAAAACATAGTAAAATATCAGTTATTAAAAATATAATGCACACGTGTGCGTGTATGTGTGTGTATATATATATATATATATATATATATATATATTTGCAACAGGCATAAATATTAAATTTTGCTACATCATGGATATATATATATATGAAGTGTGTATATATATAGATAATAGATATAGATAGATATATAATTATAATTATATCAATATATATCAATATAAAATAGTGAAATATAATAATTAATAACAACGTAAATAAATAATACAAAAAATATATATTATATTATATTATATTATATTATATTTTTTGTTATAAATATATCAGATATATTAAATACTTTAAAGTTATACATTGTAAGGCATTTAAAAAGTTGATGGATTGTTGTTATTAAAAAAATTTATTTCTAAAAAATAACTGACATTTCAGGCACAAGAATTCTTAAAATAAATGATAAAAACAATTAATAATTGCATATATATTATAATAAAATTTATTTTTTATAACAAACATACTTTTTTTACACATATAACATGATTATTAATTATTAAAAATATTATTTTTATATATGCAATATGTAATTTTTATATACAATTTTTAATATTTTTATTAATTTATTGTTAATTTTTTTATTTATTTTTTAACAGCAATCCAAATGTATAGATAGATAGATAGACAGATAGATGTATAATTATATAAACATATATCAATATAAAATAGTGAAATATAATAATTAATAACATAATGTAATAAAATAATAACATAATAATTAATAACCATGTTATATGTGTAAAAAAAAAGTTTTTTGTTATAAATACATTAATACATTGTAAAGTAATACACTGTAGTGCATTTAAAAAAAAAATTTGGATTGTTAAAAATTAACAATAAAAAAAAGCAATAAATTAGTAATAATATAAAAAATGATATATAAAAAATGACATATTACATATATAAAAATATTATTTTTAATATTTAATAATCATGTTATATGTGTAAAAACAGTATATTTTTGTTATAAAAAAATACATTTTATTATAATATTGTCAACAATACTGTATAACAGCTATATAATATAATATAATATTGTCAAATGACAAAATATCATTTTAAATTGACCATGCATAAAAAGTGCTGGATTGTGGTTATGTACGATTAATAAATAACCTTAAAATATTTTTGTTATATTAAGTAATACATTCTTGTTATAATATTGATATATAGCAAAAATCTTATTTATAACTTGCCATGCACCATATTTTGTGCAAACAGATTGAACTCCCAGTACTCGGTAGAGTTTAAAAGGATCAGATTAAATTCATCTACGTTTAATGCATTTCAAAACAGAAAGCAGTGCAAAATGATGTTAGATCGTCTGTGTCAAATCTCTGACTGAAACTGAGATTCATATTGATCTATGTGTGATTTCTCCTGGGTGATTCATGTCTATATGCACAGACGGTTGGTTGGCCTTGTTTTAGGAATAATTGATTCATCATGTTGCCCTGCACGCAGCAGGCGAGCGTTCCCGCAATCATTACATTTGTCAGGAGAAATTGGGCCCCGATGTGCAATAACTCACCCCGGCCCTGCTGCTGCTCTATCAGACCTGTCAGAGAGACACGGCCGAGTCCATAGTGTGAACATCCTATGTGCATTCACATTTTACACTGCTCATCTGCTTTCATATATAGCAGAGCGGAGATGAAATTAGAGCTTTACATGTGTGTCTTCGCAAGTCAAAGTCAGATCAGTCAGTGTTTACAGGATGATAGGCAGCAGATGGTGTATATTCAACGTTAAATAGCCCTGTCTTTTGTTGATTTTGCACCTATGGATGTACTGATGCTTGTTGCATTCACAAACTAGAGGAACCTGAATTGCATTTGTATTTGCATACAATATTAAGTATTATCTGAGGAGAATTGTTAAATGTGCTAGGTTACACATGTGAGACTGTTTCATATGTGTGTGACTCATAGTTTTTACACTCTTCATATGGTAATCGCACATTGTGTATGTTCCAGCTGTAATATTGTGGTTTATGGACGACATTTGTTTACATAAAGTGCCTTTATTTATTTTTTTTAGTTAATAAAAAACACATATTTATATTAATATATTATGGACAGGCTACAAATTACTGCACTGCTTGTGATTCTTCAACACCACATCAAAAGAAATGCGTTATGCATTTGCAGTCTCTGTTGAATCATGTAATTTGATTAAATATAAGTTATGATATAATTTTAATAAACGTTTTTTAGTGCATTGTTCTCACGGGTCTCGAACAAAAACAAATGTACATCACGATCAGTGAAGTCCCAAACACGAACGAATTGCGGTTATGAGCCAGTTTTTTTGTGAATCAAAACAGTACACACAACCAGTGTAGTCTGATTCTCAAACAAATGACTTCGGAACGAATGACTCTTACGAATCGTAAACAGAGCACTAGTGGAGTTCGACTTTCAAACAAATGACTCTTATGAGTCGTTCTTTGTAGCGAATCGTGAACAGAGCGCGCTAGTGGAGTTCGACTTCGGAATGAATGACTCTTATGAATCATAAACAGAGCGCTAGTGGAGTTCGACTTTCAAACAAATGACTCTTATGAGTCTTTCTTTGTAGCGAATTGTGAACAGAGTGCTAGTGGAGTTCGACTTCGGAACGAATGACTCTTACGAACCATAAACAGAGCGCTAGTGGAGTTTGACTTTTGAACAAATGACTCTGAGTCGTTCTTTGTAGCGAATCGTAAACAGAGCACGCTAGTGGAATTCGACTTCAAATGACTCTCATAAGCCGGTTCTTATTTCCGAACGAATGACTCAGCCGGTTCTTTGTAGTGAATCATAAACAGCCTGCGCTAGTGGAGTTCAGCTTCCGAACGAATGACTCTCATGAATCTTTCTTTGTAGCGAATCATGAACGGAGCGCACTAGCGGAGTTCGACATTGGAACAAATGACTCTTACGAATCGTAAACAGAGCACTAGTGGAGTTCGACTTCAGAACGAATGACTCTTATGAGCTGGTTCTTATTTCTGAACGAATGACTCAGCCGGTTCTTTGTAGTGAATCATAAACAGCCTGCGCTAGTGGAGTTCAACTTCCGAACGAGTGACTCTCATGAGTCATTCTTTGTAGCGAATTGTGAACAGAGCGCTAGTGGAGTTCGACTTCAGAATGAATGACTCTTACGAATCATAAACAGAGCGCTAGTGGAGTTCGACTTTCAAACAAATGACTCTTATGAGTCGTTCTTTGTAGCAAATCGTAAAAAGAGCACGCTAGCGGAGTTCGACTTCAGAACAAATGACTCTTATAAGCCGGTTCTTATTTCCGAACGAATGACTCAGCCGGTTCTTTGTAGTGAATCATAAACAGCCTGTGCTAGTGGAGTTCAGCTTCCGAACGAATGACTCTCATGAATCTTTCTTTGTAGCGAATCATGAACGGAGCGCACTAGTGGAGTTCGACATTGGAACAAATGACTCTTACGAATCGTAAACAGAGCACTGGTGGAGTTCGACTTTCGAACGAATGACTCTCATGAGTCGGTTCTTTGTAGCGAATCATAAACTGGCCGCGCTAGTGGAGTTTGACTTCTGAACAAATGACTCTCATGAGTCAGTTCTTTGTAGCGAATCATAAACTAAGCACACTAGTGGAGTTCAACTTACGAATGAATGACTCTTATGAGTCATTCTTTGTAGCGAATCGTAAACAGACCGCGTTAGCGGAGTCCGACTTCCGAACGAATTACTCTTATTAATCGGTCTTTGTAGTGAATCATAAACAAACCACGCTATGGAGTTTGATTTCCGAACAAATGACTCTTATGAGTCATTCTTTGTAGCGAATTGTAAACCAAGCACATTAGTGGAGTTCGACTTATGACACAATTACTCTTATGAGTTGGTTCTTTGTAGCAAATCGTACACAGACCACGCTAATGGACTTTGACTTCCGAACGAATGACTCTTACGAGCCAGTTCTTTGTAATGAATCATATTCAGACAGCACTAGTGAAATTCGACTTCCGAACTAACAACTCTTACGAGCCGGTTCTTTGTAGTGAATCATATTCAGACAGCCGTAGTGAATTTCAGCTTCTGAACGAATGACACTAATGAGCCAGTCATAACTAGACCGTGCTAGTGGAGTTTGATTCTAAATTAATGGCTTTTATGAGCCAGTTTCCTGTTCTTTTAATAAATGGATGACTTTTCAAAAAGATGACTTACCTCTTAGTCTGATGATTAATTCAGTGACTTGAATAGCGAGTTTATATATATATATATATATATATATATATATATATATATATATATATATATATATATATATATATATATATATGTTTTATATACTATATATTATAGTTTATCATATAATAATATATGTGTATGTATGTATGTATGTGTGGTGTGTGTGTGTTGTAATATATAATGATATATTATAATAATACATATGTACAGTATGTATATTTATATATATGAATAAATAGACATAATTCCTTTCTTGCCATTTACAGGTACATTGAGTGAAATTGCATAAGCTTTATCTACATGTTGGTTTAACCTTTTACATGTTCAACATTTTAAGGTATTCAACTGGTCCAGCAAGAGAAGAAACAGAACAAGGTGTCCAACGCCAAGCGAGCACGAGCGCACTGGCAGCTCCTCTACACGCTGGTCAATAACCCGTCCTTGGTGGGCACTAGGAAACATTTCCAGCGTCAGAGTTCTGAAAGCTTCATCAACGGAGCCCTCAACCGGACCTCCAAGGAGGGCAGCAAAAAGGAAGACAGCACCAAGGAGCCCAGCAAAGAGGCAGAAAGCACCGCCACCAGCAACTGAGGACTGAACATCACCATGCGGAGAAGGAGATCAGCCCTCCCTGCCCCCCCAGCCTCTTCATACTTAATGGCTGCTGGCCAGATATTGATGATAGTATTATTTGCTTTGGTGTAGCAGAGAAGCACATGTGTTTTAGCTAAGTGCACTTACAGCTCAGTGCCTCAGGAAGAACTTCATACAGTCGTAGTTAACGGATCCTTTGCACATGTGTGTGAATGCATGGATGGATGGATTGTGTCTTTTGTTGCATGTGTGTTTGAGACCGTCTCTCTGTCTTGGACTTAGTGTTTCAGGAAATTTAGTTGGCACTGAACTCCCATCTAACCGCTTGATGCGAGGTTAGTATGTGACTATTTATGAATGTACAGGTTCTGCTCTTTTGCAAATTGATGAATTATTCATTTCCACTCAGCATCTTCATTTTTGCACTCAGTGGTGAGAATGTTCTTATCATAGATAAAACCAATAATGTCCATTATGGGTTGATCTGTGTCTGTTTTCATTAAGACAACATCTACTGTAATTGTATTACAATTGTTTGACAAAATATGAATACAATCTGTCTCACTGTTACATTGACGCTTAATTTTGATATTTCCCTCTATGTCTTGTTCTGCTACCTATGGCATATTTGTGATTGAAATGAAATAAATATTAAAAATAAATGTTGACTGTGTTAAATTAAGGGAAATGGTTCCATCTCCTGCGTTGCGTAAAACGCATGATTTTACATTTGAATGAAACCAAATGAAAACCGTTTAAATCAGTGAATATAAATAAAAATAAATATTTATTAAGTGGAGCGATTATTTATTATTACGAATATTTAAAACAAATATGACTGCACAGATGTTGAGAGAGCGCAACTGTTCCGCAACCACATCATTCCTTTGTTCTACACAATAGTTTTCTTGAGAATATCCGTAACGAAAAATCAGTGCTATTACACATTGTATTGTATCTAAATACATAAAACACAAGTTCGTGAATTTAAATGTTCAAGAAATATCCTGGATTCAGGCTATTTATGTTTTGAAATATTCGTTTCAGAAAAACAAAAAACTAAATGAATTATACATTATTCGGGTCTTTGTTAATTTTGCAAATCAAAATAAAAGCTAACAATTCTTTGTACCCGAGTTTCTTTCAGGCGTCGTTTTGCAGGACGTTCCCTTGCCAGCGTTCAATGTCCAGCGAACGGATTTCATATTTTTTTATGATTTTACATAGTTATTGAATTGCGTGGTTTGTGCTGGAGAACTTGTCCACATTTATACAACCACTTTTTTGCGTTTTCAAACAATGTCCAATACATTTGTTCGTTCAATATTTTATTAAGGTCACGTACATAAAATCATATCAAAATCTTTAAAAGGTCTGAGTATTTTTACAACATCATTGGACAGCTGGACACGAAACAAGCCACTATGCGTCAATTTACTAGACACTCGATGTCGTTTTGACTGATGGTAAAAACGGACCATTTATATTTATATAAAAAAAGAGAGAACATCTTCTCAGGTTACTTGGCTTACATCACAAATCGACATTTAATATCTACACTCTATAGTATCCTAATAAAACACACTGGAAAATACTTTTGTGTGACATGCCACGAACAAGTAGGCTATCTCAAAGAGAAGAAAGGACGTTCAGTCAGTTCATAAAGGCGAGAGATATTTTGAAAGCACCCGTTCG
The DNA here is from genome assembly GCA_036247105.1 of Cirrhinus mrigala. Lineage (NCBI taxonomy): Eukaryota > Metazoa > Chordata > Actinopteri > Cypriniformes > Cyprinidae > Cirrhinus > Cirrhinus mrigala. Next base: position 7,395,811 of record CM070031.1, read on the forward strand.
CAAAGAGATCAAAAATCACACATTTTGGGATCCCACATTACACTTAACAAACGATTTTTTTTTCAAGGTGACCTGGTTGGTTTTCCAGACACACACATGCTGTGAAAAGAGTAACAGGGTGACTTTTTTTTTCCCTCAGAAGCGCTCGATGTCCACTATACAATAACGCTTGTACTTCGATGACTTAAAATGGATGCTACTTGAGACGATTTACGTTTACGATTATGCTAAAGTGAATTGTTTTATGAGGTTTTTTGAAGATAGATATGTCCATTTAAGTCCAGTCCACTCGATAGATCTCACAAACCCTATTTGTAATAATGAACACTCATCGTATGCACTGCTAACTTACTGAGGTAAAAATGAGCGCGCGTTTTTCGCGCGTCTGTATTACGTGAGATGACAGTCCGTATTCACCTGGTTTGTGTTGTGTTTCAGAGCAAACTAATAGCAAACATCTCAACGGGGTTGTTTGTAATTACCGTTGATCTCCGCAGATATGTTTACCGCCTCAGCACCGAGCGGCAACCGATCGCTGTACTCGGATCCAACTTCAAACTCCTCCTGTGTTTTGGATTGTGACTCGGGAATGGACTCGGTTACCACGCTTCCCTCGACGTCCTCACCTTCTCCGTCTCCCTCCTCGCCATCAGCCTCACCTTCTCCTTCTCCAAGCTCACTCAGGTTAAAGTTCTTCTCGGATCCCACAAAAGACGCCCTGGGGTCGAAATCCGTCGCTATTTGCTTTTCCATCTGATCTGGGTTTTGCGTCTTCATAATCAACTTGTAGGTCTTGCCTTGATACTTGTAGAGCAAATGGCAGCAGGTGGCGCCCAGCAGGGGAACGGTTGCCAACGCTAGCAAAAAAATGCTAACGACCACTATAATTAGCAAAGATGGGATTTTCTTTCTAGTTGTGAAGACCACTTGGACTTGACAGTCCTGGCCCCCATAGGTGAGGCACAGTGTGTAATTAGTGCCTGGCTTGAGGCCCTGGAAGCGGTAGGCGTTGACACCCTCCTCAATCTTGGACCACTGCACCACTGAATGTCCATTGCCAGTACTGACACAAAGGTACAACATATCCAGGGGTGACTTTTTGGTGGATGTCTGGTAAAGACTAAAAGGTTCCTTATTCACAGTTTGGAGGTCTTGTTGTTGGCTGAGGTGAATGTTTGACTTCGCGTTAGCCATCTGGAAAGGGTTCAGCTGAACTTTTGCCTCAGTTTCTGAAACTTCCAAAGCAATAACTCCGAAATCAAAAGTGTATTGTTTGAGTTCGTCCAAGCTGAGGTTGAAAGCATGGTTGGAGATATACTGCGTGCCATCATTTATTCCACATTTGCCGACAAATGGCAAAGTATCGGGTCCTTCTTCCACTTGCTCTTTATCCACTGTAATAAGAGATGTTCCTGTTGGAAGGCTCTTGGTCTTCTCTTCAGATTTGGGCCACATGCTAATTACGCTATTTTTGGAGCCTTTTGAACCAAGTTTGTCTTCTGGTAAATGGCTGGATGCTTTTGGGTCCAGCATGGAATTGATGGCGTGCTTTTTGGCGGCCGTAACAAGAAGTCTCACCGAGCGCTCAACTTTCCCCATGTCGTTGATGGCAGAGCAGGTGTAGTTTCCATCTTCCTTCTTGCTTATGTGAGGAATGATCAAAGTGCCATTTTGAAACACAAGGAACCTGGTGTTCGTAGGTGGTCCGTTAATCGGAACCTCAATTTTTTCAACAACAGCCGGTAAAGGAAACGTAATTAGCTGGTTTCCAGCATATATCTCCCATATGACCTCAGGTTTAGGGGTTCCTTTTGTCTCGCAGTAAAGCATGACCGTATATCCCTCATAAAGTTCAGTTTTTTCGATGTTTGGCTGATATGTGATGGACACCGTTGGAGCTTTGCAGTCCAATTTAGGCATGCTAGTGACCTGAGTACCTTTTAGGTGAGAAGGAGCATCGCAGACGATGTTGTTTTGCTCAGGAATGGAAATTGAGGATTTGATGATCCAGTCCCTAAGCCATTCAAGGTTGCAAGAGCAGGTGAAAGGGTTGTGGAAGATTTGGAGATGAGACATGGAGACCAAAGCGTCAAACGTTCCCTGAACGATGGTGGTAAACTTGTTATTGTTAATACGCACCGAACGCAGTTCCTTCAGGTTGGCGAAAGTATCCTTGGGGATACTGACCATCTCATTATTGTTCATCTTTAACAACTGCAGAGCAGTGAGATTAGTCAAGTCCTCCCATGGAAAATGCACAATTTTGTTGTAGCTAATATCCAAATTTTTCAGCTGGACCAATGGAGCAAAGGTGCCCCGCTCAACGGTGACGATTTCATTGTGAGCCAACCAAAGAGAGGTCACCTGGGTCACGTTTATAAAGCTTTTGGATTTCAGTACTTTAATCTTGTTCGCCGAAAGACTCAAGGTGGTCACATTGGATGGCAAGCCCACAGGTACTTCCAGAAGCTCTTTGTAGGCACAATCTGTAAACTGGTGGTTTACTTTATCGGAGCATTTGCACTGCTCAGGGCAACAGTGCGCACCGCCAAACACTGCAGTCCCCAAGGCAATAAGCATCAGGTATTTGGTTGCCATTTTCAGCACCTGCCAAGCACACACAAAGGTGCAGATTAGTACGAATGATTTTTTATACATATATTTTTCATGCTCAAAAACAAACGTAGCAGTCATAAAGTGATAACGCAAACTGACATTATACAGTCATGCACAAAGTTACCAAAACCGATTGGTTTTATATTATTTTTTGTCTATTTTTTCGAGTTCTCATCGACTGAGATGAATGAAGGAAAACGAAAAAGACATCGGACGTCCCCGAGCGTTCCGCTGTGTTACTGCAAAGACTCGAAAACGGAACGCTTGGATCATGTTCGCTGTCCAGCGTTCTGAAAACGCTCTTCGCTTTTTCATAAAATGTGTTCTGTGAATGTTTTAAACTTCTCGACATTTCTAGCGACTGTTTTCTAACCGCACAAACCGAGTCGTTCGCTAAAAGTTTAAAGAAGAAATACACTTTTACAGTTTAGCTTTAAAGGTTTAACTTTCTCATATTGCCTTACCTGTAAGTGATATTCCTAACACTCCTGCGGATTTCAGTCAACACGACACTTGATGAAATGTAATGACAATATATTTAATGCTCAGATCTCAAACTGTCCCAAAACATGATGCAGCATTTTATATCCTGTTGGAAATCTCTGCTGTTTTGGTTAGCAGACGGCAGATGATACATTTTAGTGTCCGTGTGAAGCTGAGCAGTCCAGAGGCTGTTTTCTCCTTGTGCTTGAGTTCGGACAGAATTCACTGCGCGCTCCCGCCTCCACAGTGGAAAGGGAGGGATTGTGAACGCGCAGCCTCTCCCTTCAATTCCGCATTAAAGCCATAGGGAGTTTGCAGTCCAGATGAAGGTTATTCATAATTTAGATACAGTTGATAATTTATATCACATGACCTTTGCCCTTGTTTGTCGTTTCGACGCGAGTATTACCGATATCCATATGATACTTTTTCCATCTATTAACTATGCATTTTCTGTATACATTTTGCAGGTTAGCAGCCTTTTTATAAATAAAAAAGTCGCCCATCATAGCAACAAAGAAAAATTGGTCATACAATTCTGAATTTATTTCAGCTTTTAAAAAATGAAAATAGAACAGAATGACCTTAAAAGGAAGTCCAGCTATTCTTGTCTAGTGACTGTTATTTTTAATGTGGAGCATATTTTGTCATTGCAGTTGTCCCTAAAGTGAAATTTGCTGCTATGAGCAAACCAGTGGGCATTGAGAAAAAAAAAAAACAAGTAAACTGAGCTGCATTAACAATGACAACATGGAGCTCAGCAACAGCTGAATTTTGTACTAATTTCAGTGACTTTATAGTCTCAAATTGTTTAATTTGTTGACAGGTCTGGAAGGAGCCTCGATCTTACGAAACTAAATGCAATGAAAATGTGAATAAACTTGACTTTGAAGGACACAACCCTTGTTCATGTCCGTTCATTGCCTTTTTTTGTTGCGGTTTGCGGTGGTGAACCCACGAAAGCTTTTTATATGCTGCCATCTAGTGGTCATTTTATGTACTTTTGTCATTTTTTATGTTGTTAGGCTATTCATTTGAGCAGATAACGGAGTTAAAAATAAATAAAACACGGAATTAAAAACTTCCCCTCACGCCAAGGAAAAAAAAAAAAAAAACCTACAACACACTGCATTGTTGGGAATTAAAAGGCAGTCTTTTAATAAAAATGTGACCTTGGACCACAAAACCAGCCTTAAGTATGGGCATGTTTGTAGCAATAGCCAACAATAAAATGTATGGGTCAAAATCGATTTTTCTTTTATGCCAAAAATCATTAGGATATTAAGTAAAGATCATGTTCCATAAAGAAATTTTGTAAATGTTCTATTGTAAATATATCAAAAGGTAAATTTTGATTAGTAATAGGTAAGTAAGGTGAGTAAGGTGATTTCCTCAATATTTAAATTATTTTTGCACCCTCAGATTTCAGATTTTCAAATAGAAATCTCAACCAAATATTGTCCTATCCTAACAAACCATACATCAATGGAAAGCTTATTTATTCAGCTGTCAGATAATGTATAATTCTCAATTTAAAAAAAAAAATCAACTTTCAATTTTAAATTTACCACTAATAAGTAATAAGTTTATCAACTGAAAACATGCAGCATGAACATTCACACATATAAATGGGCCAATTGGAATTACAGAGTTGGAAACATCTTAAAAAAAATGTCTTTTTCCACAAATTCTGTATGCAAATTGTATAATATCCAAGGTACACATTTCTAGTAATTGTGCAGTTAATTCTCATATTGTATTTTCATTTTTGGAATATTTGTCCTCTCCCCAAATTTGCCACTACTGAAAAAAGTAATAATAATTTAATTAGAAGGGTTATATTGACCTGTTAAGATTTTGCATACATCTACTTTCTAAATATATTTTTTGCTATTTTATTTCATTTTAAGAGGTAAATCAATAATAATTACAATTTTAACAATATTTCAAGTGTGATTCATGAGATTTATTGTATTTTAATTCCAATTTTTCATTGTAAATGACATGAAGTTGATCATACTGATGTTAAACTTAAGGATTCATTAGTTTAAATATACACTGAATCAAACACTCTCGTAACATCTTTGTTGATAACTCAATATAAGAAAAACTAACTTGGAAGTTTTTAGAATTGCATGGAAAAACTGTATGTCCAGATACAGACAGGCTTTAAAAGCTGCTAGGGCTGAGCATTTCCGCGAACTCATAGAAAATAACCAAAACAATCCAAGGTTTTTATTTAGCACAGTGGCTAGATTAACAAATAACCAGGCACCACCTGAGCTAAATATTCCTTTACAGTTTAATAGCAATGACTTTATGAATTTCTTCACTGATAAAATAGATAACATCAGAAATACAATAACCAATGTAGATTATACTGCATCTAATATGTCAACTTCTTTCGTCGCACCCAGAGAAAAACTGCAGTACTTTACAACTATAGGACAGGAAGAGTTAAATAAACTCATCACTGTGTCTAAACCAACAACATGCCTATTAGATCCCGTACCCACTAAATTACTAAAAGAATTGTTACCTGTGGCAGAAGAACCGCTTCTCAATATTATCAACTCATCGTTATCTTTAGGTCACGTCCCTAAACCATTCAAGCTGGCGGTTATTAAGCCTCTTATTAAGAAACCACAGCTAGACCCTAGTGAACTGGCAAATTATAGACCCATTTCTAATCTTCCATTTATGTCTAAAATTTTAGAAAAAAGTTATATGTGCTCAACTGTGCTCATTCTTGCAAAAAAATGATATCTATGAAGAATTTCAGTCAGGCTTCAGGCCCCATCACAGCACAGAAACTGCACTTGTTAAAATCACTAATGACTTGCTTCTTGCGTCAGACCAAGGCTGCATCTCACTGATAGTTTTACTTGATCTTAGTGCTGCGTTTGACACTATAGATCATGACATACTAATAGATCGACTACAAAATTATGCAGGTATCCAAGGGCAGGCTTTAAAATGGTTTAGATCCTACCTGTCTGATCGCTACCACTTTGTTTATTTAAATGGGGAGTCATCTCAGTTATCACCAGTGAAGTATGGAGTGCCACAAGGATCTGTTCTAGGTCCTCTACTATTTTCAATATACATGCTGCCCCTTGGTAATATTATTAGAAAACACGGGATTAATTTCCATTGTTATGCTGATGATACTCAACTATATATCTCAACAAGACCAGATGAAACTTCTGAATTATCAAAGTTAACAGAGTGCGTTAAAAATGTAAAAGATTGGATGACCAACAATTTTCTGCTATTAAATTCAGATAAGACAGAGATATTACTTATTGGACCTAAAAACAATACACAGAATCTTTTGACTTACAATTTACAACTAGTCGGATGTACTGTTACTTCCACTACAGTCAAAAGCCTGGGTGTTATATTAGACAGCAACTTGTCTTTTGAAAATCATATTTCTCATGTTACAAAAACAGCATTCTTCCATCTTAGAAACATTGCCAAGCTGCGAAACATGTTACCTGTTTCTGATGCAGAAAAGCTAGTTCACGCATTCATGACCTCTAGACTGGACTATTGTAATGCACTATTAGGTGGTTGTCCTGCATCTTCAATAAACAAGCTACAGATAGTCCAAAATGCAGCTGCTAGAGTCCTTACCAGGTCAAGAAAATATGATCATATTACCCCAATTTTAAAGTCTCTGCACTGGCTGCCTATTAGATTCCGCATCAGCTACAAAATAGCACTTCTTACCTATAAGGCACTTAACGGTTTAGCTCCTGCGTACCTAACTAGTCTTCTACCACGCTACAATCCATCACGCTCCCTAAGGTCACAAAACTCTGGACTGTTGGTAGTACCTAGGATAGCAAAGTCCACTAAAGGAGGTAGAGCTTTTTCACATTTGGCACCCAAACTCTGGAACAGCCTTCCTGATAACGTTCGGGGTTCAGACACACTCTCTCGGTTTAAATCTAGATTAAAGACACATCTTTTTAGCCAAGCATTCAAATAATGCATCTCATAAACTTTTTCTGCAGCTATATCTGATCAAATGTTCATTTTAATCTTTTAGCTCTGGTTTAACAAACCTTCCTTTTCTTAGTTTGAACAGCAGCTACGCTAATTATGTTCCTATTTGTTCTCTGTTTTTGCCATGGGATTGACATCCCATGGTAACTAGGAATTCACAAGCTCCAGTGTGGATCCAGAACACTTAAGAAGAGATGATGCCAACCCCACAGAGGACTTCAGATGATGCCAACCCTGAAAACATACAGCACTACCGAATTCTGCTACTAATTTATAGTGTTCTTTGTCTGTTTGATTAAGCATTAATTGATCTTTACCACACATCTCTACCATATGTACATCAAGCTACTACTACATATATTGTAAAAATGTCAATTTGGTGTAAAGCTGCTTTGCAACGATATGTATCGTGAAAAGCGAATAAAAAAAAAAAAACATCACGTTACAGAATTTTAACCAATTTTAAACAATGATATGTTTCGTTGTGACTGTTACAGTAGTGACAATTTTAGGGAATAACATCCCACAAAACAACTCACACCTTGTAGCTATGAGAGAGAGGGACACAGGAATATTTCCATAGAGGTGTACTTAAAATCAGTCTCAGCCAGTGGACTAAAACATACACTGATTAGGTAGTGATATGAAAATGCAGGACACATTTTTTTTTAAAGATGAAGTTTCATAATTTGCAAAGAAAATATAAATATAAATAAATAAATAAATAAAAATAAATAAATAAATAAATATAATATATATTATTAAAAATTATATTTCTATAATAACAATGGAAGAAAATGTTTTCAATATTCAATAAGTTCAGATGCAAAAGCGTCTAAATCCATCTGACGTTTTTCTTTAAAATTAGCATTTCTTTCTGGCTACTTTATATAGGCTTCTATGTAAGTACTGGTACTTCTGATTGAGCTGAGGCTGAAATTTAGCGAGTTTGAAGTAAAAGTATTTGATTAAGCTTACTGATATTTTAAATGTTATTGTGGGTTTCAATAAATATTTGTTTAATGGTTGTGTGACAGCAGTTTGCACCAGTTCTGTAGAATGGCCCAAATATGTTATTTATTCTCACTGGAGTTACAGGAGTGACAATGGCATTTCACCATTGAATTTTGAACTTAGAAGGATGTTTATATCAGTTTTGGAATGGGTCTTCTTTATTTGGGGGAACCGGAAGTGTTTTATGTATTTGTTGTTATTTCTCACTGTTTAATGAATGAGTGAATTGAGTTGAATGGGGAGCGCGAACGTTCTATGATCGGTTTATGTCGTCACAGAGCGCTGTTTGAACTGAATCATCGACGGTTAAACTTGTGCTGCTTCAGTCTCCACATCTCTATCTGCAGCTGCTGGTGAGTAGATGATATATCAGTCATTTTAATCGTTAATGGTGCTTTCGTATGAAGCGAATTAAGCCAAATCAAGTTTATTACTTTTATGTAGGTTTGTTTTCATGACACCCGAAGAGGCAAAGCTAGACTATTCATTGGCACAACTGCTCTTTGTACTTTTATAAACTTTTTCAGATCACCTCACCTCAATCCAAAACGTTTTGTTGCTTATAATCTTATGACTGGATCTGCTGAAATGTACGTTGCAACTAAAGTACGTTTGCAGTATGATGATACAGACACAAGATGGCGCTCAGCATCTTGCCATTGACTTTACACAGTAAACAAAATTGATATTTAAATTTATATATTCAGTTAATTTATCAAGTTGTACATTTCATTTTTTCTGCTGTAGGATCTTCCAGAAATGTTGCTGTAGAGTCAGAGATGTGCTGCTGAACACTGTGTAAGTGATTCAGTCACTGCTGAGTTTTACATTGAGCACTTGTTTTCATCAGAGAGCAGGTAAGTGCTGTAGGAGAAAAGTATTTCACTACAGCAGTGGTTGTCAATCCTGAGAGAGCTTCATGAACTGAAACGAGTGTGTCAGACAAGAGACACATACAACAGAACTGGATCAAAACTGAAAACAACTGCACTGAAGGATGGAAAAATACTATTCATAAGTTTGCCTGTCCATCCAGTCCTGATGGATAATGGCAAACGAACTTGGCTTGTTGTTGTCAATGGAGGCTCAGGCCTTGAACTCAAGGTTCAGTTTGAGCTCTGAGTTCAACCACCACACTGTGGTACTGCATAGAGGAAGAATAACAGAAATCCAGCAGGAAACACGGAGGTGAAGGGATGCTGAAGAATTGACACTGGGACGACACAATGACTGCTGCTCGTAATAATGATCAACAGGAATGAATGATGAGGCTCCTCCAGAACCTACATTTGGAGCCTCACTAAGTTAGAGTTATAGAGCATTGAGTAATATAGCAAAGGTAAGTGTTGTATAGTGAAGGTAAGAATGCACAGGTAGTAAGTGTACAGGTAGGTGACGAATAGCCCGCACCACTACACATGTTGTTTGTCTCTCAACTTACACCCCTGATTCATCTCATCAGGTCATTTGTAGACACTGTGAGATCTGAATTGATATTTCAATAACAGAGACACACATAATGTACAGTTGTGGGGGCTTTCAGGATCAATTTAATAAGCACTGATGATAGCTTTTTTCAGTATAAGGTCATTAGTCATATTAGAGGCATGAGGTTCGTCCCGGAGGTACCGGACTTGGCCATGGCTTCTGAGATACCTGTGGTGGTTGTCACTTGCTGAACTTCCTGTCAGGGTTATTGCCTCCCTGAAGTCCCTGTCTTACCAACGCTCCCTGAGGTCCCTGTGACGGCCGATGCCGCTTGAGGTCTCCCCTGTCATGGCCAAAGCTCCCTGAGGTCCCTTGACATGTACATACTTATACTTTATAAAACATAATTTTCTAATGGCCAGGAATTAAGATCTGTCATAAAGCAGCACATGTTGTGGCCACTATATAGTCTATGTACTTTCTTTACAAACAGCACACTAACATTTTTACTAACCAGAAGTGTATGCTGTTTCCCATTTGAGGAAAATGACTATGCATGTAACGTTACATAATGCACATAATTTCTACACTTTACTGTTAATGTTAAAATATCCTTTTATGACCAACAAAACCAGGTGTGATAGTCAAAATTTGCCTCAACTATATAAAATCAGTGTAGTAAGTTGATGTGGTTGTAGCTGAATGGCTGCTGGTCTTGAGCCACTGCTAGAAAACAGTCAAGAGCCACAACCCAGACGTCCCTCAGTGCTGTGGCCGTAGTACAGGCACCCCTCAGCACTTCCGCGTCAGTCCAGGCACCCTCAAGCCGCGGCCACAGGTGCACAGTGCACAGGTAAAGCCCAAGCAGCTTTTAGTTCAGTACACACAGCCACAGACCACCACAGGACCATCTCAATGCCATGGCCAACATACAGGTGCATTCAGGACAGTTGCTCGGGGGGGTTGTAGAGTACAGGTAAGAGCTGTAGACCAAAGTTAAGAATTGTAAAATACAGGTAAGTCCTGCTGAGTACAAGTAAGAGTTGTAGAGTACAGGTAAGTCCTGTAAAATACAGGTAAAATAGGCAGTATTTTTATATGTGCCGGCCAGAGGAGGATGGGTCCCCCCAGATGAGTCTTGGTTCCTCCCAAGGTTTCTTCCTACATTTAATTTTGTAGGGAGTTTTTCCTTGCCACTGTCGGCTTTGGCTTGCTCACTGGGGGTTTAAGGCACTGTAATACTGCCTTGAGGTTTCTGTCACTATCCACATCTTAAGGTGCGTCTGCTAAGGCCCGTTCATAACCGATGATACTTATTCCAATCTACAGTAATACGCCAAAAGAAATCATATTTAACGTGCCATGAACGCAGTCTAAATTGAATGTACTGAGATAAAAGACTGTATTATGAATATGCGTCTTCATATTGTCTTGCGGTAATCAGAAGTTCAGTCGCTAACAAGTAACTAGATTCGGTTATTAAATCGTCAAAAAAAAAAAAAAAAAAAAAACTCTTGAATGTGGGAGTTACTAGATTAGACCAGTCTCCTTAACCAACTAGTTAATCACATAACTTAACCTCAGTATAACGAAATAACATGCACAGTGGGACCAGTGTCTGATTTACAAGCAAATGAGTGTTATGAACCGTTTCTTTATAGTGATTCAGAAACATACAGATCAATCAGCGTAGTCCGAATCACGTGCAAATGACTCTTATGATTTGGTTATTTTAATGAATCAAAATCACAAACTTAGGAGTTACAAGTTTAAAACAGTCTGATGAATCTTTCGCTTAATGAAGTTAGTTAAGCATAATAACTCACTATAGCGTAATAACACATACAGCACGAGCAGTGTCTGATTCATGAGCAAATGACTCTTATGATCTGGTTATTTTAATGAACGCAGTGAATCACAGCCTAAGAGCCTCATCATCTCATCGTCTCAGTACAGGTCCAGCTCTGGTCTACAGCCGTGATCCCGCTCCACCGCAGCGCTGTATCCATTATCATATTATAGCAATAAAACAAACAATTGTAAATAAACAATGTGAAAATATTTCTGAATAAAGAGTGATTCTTCCACAATGCTCAAGTGTCCTCTGTTATTTCCATCTTAAGAATGCAGAGATGTGCTCAGATTTTATTCACACTTTCACAATGACACAGTTTCACATTGTATTACTAACTTGAGTTTATTCTGATTGAATTTTCATGGAAATTACAAGTTGGTCCAAATATCAGTAAATGAAAAGTTAAAAAAAAAAATCACTTTTATATTATTTAACTTTTTATTTTAATCTTAAATTGAAACAATGAGCTCTCAATAATTGCAGTCTCATAGTTATGTTGGGCATATCTTACACTCTTTGGTCTGTAATGTTTTAAAATCCATATTACATTCTCCAGTGGTCATAAAAGTGTTTAACTCCCCTCCATACAATGATCAAATACAAACATATGGGTAAAACTCTAGATGTAACAGATGTAAAACCTTCTCAGGGATTTGACATAGAAGGTAATTTAATAACTTTTCCTAAAGCAGTTTGTAGTAGTGTTAAAACAGACAGGTGCTGTAGACGGTGACTTTGTGACTGATCTCCTGAAGCAGCTCTTTCACAGCCTTCTCCAGATCCACCAGCTCATTGGCCTTGTCCTCCAGCAGCTTCTGGTTTTCATCATAGCTCTTCTCAAGATCTGAAAAAACAGAAATTTAGCTCAGAAACCACTTTTCATGCTGATGCAGTAATATTTGCTTTACATAAATATAGAAATGCTGTATAGACACACTTTTTAGAAGCTGAAGTTTGTCGCTGGCCTGTAGCAGCAGATTTTTAGCCTCCTGTTGGAGTTTCTCCGCTCTTTTCTTGGCTTCGGCCACTCCTTCAGCCTTCTGCGTGATCAGCTCCTCAACACTACTGTACTTGTCTTTCAGCTCTGAATCCAGATCCTGCATAAACAGTCACCACAACACGGGAGGTTACAAATGCAAAACTTAATACCATAGATTTCATAACAAGTCCAGGTAATTCAAGCACCTTTTTGAGCTTCTCAGCCAGTTCGTTGATGCTCTCAGCCTCTTTTTCTGTGTTGCTTGCGCTGGTGGAGGTGTTAAGAGCCTTTTCTTTTAGCAGAGCTACATCGCTTTCTAACTTCAGGAGCCTTCGGGTGGCATTACTCAGTTTTAGCTCCGAATCAGACGTCTCGGACTCCACCTTTTGTATAAAAGAGTCACATAAAGTGGTTTGAAATTTGAATCTCATTGACGATGACCAAAGCAAGCCTAAAATCGTCTCTTTGGTAATGTAGACTTACCGAGACCAGCAAGTCTTGTGTTCCCTTTATGTCAGCGCTGGCCTGTTTCAGTGCCTCAGTTACTGTACTCTGTGCACGCTCAGCCTGCTGCAAGGCCTCCTTCACCATCTCAGCTGTGTCTTTTACATCTGTTGCCTCTTTTCTGTGAAAATTAGTATATACAAACATGTTATTCAATAAACTGGCCACTGGGTGGCAATGCTACCACATTCCATAGATAAGGTGCATTTCAGTGCAGTGGTTCTTAACCAGTGGCCCAAGATGTTCATGTCTTTCTTTCTTCAGTTGGAAAGAAATGAAGGTTTTTGAGGAAAACATTTCAGGATTTTTCTCTATATAGTGTACTTCAATGGGTTGAAGGTCAAAATTGCAGTTTCAATGCAACTTCAAAGGGCTCTACACAATCCCAGCCAAGGAATATGGGTCTTATCTAGCAAAATGATCTGTCATTTTTGAACAAAAATAAAAATTTTGATACATTTTACTCATGCTCTTCATGCATTACGTAATCAAATGGGAAAGGTCACATGTCTTCGTCCGGTTCAGGTAAAGTTAGGGTAGGGTGAAAAACTCCATCTCATTATTTCCTCCAACTTCCCATTGTCCAACATCGTTTTCCCTTTTTTGTAAAGGACGCTTGACTTTCCTTGCACGTTCGCTTTGTAAACACTGGGTCGGTACTTCCGTGTACGTTACGTATGACCTTCCCAACGTGACTGTAATGTGAAATCCAGCTAGTGCAAGACAAGCATTTGTGGTTAAAAAGTATATAAAAGTATATATATTTTAGGGCTGCCACTAACAGCTATTTTTATATCGATTAATCTATCTACTAATTTATTGATTAGTCGATTAATCTAAATGATTGATTTCCCACTAAAAAAACAACAACAACAACAACAACAAAAACAAAACAAATGTATTCAGGAGAAAAATGTAAACACACTGTATTTCTGAAAAAAAAAAAAAAAAAAAAAAAAAAATATATATATATATATATATATATATATATATATATATATATATATATATATATATATATATAATAAAAATCCAGGAAGGTAATGGAAAACAGAATTTGGTAAAAAATAGAACTGTAAAATTCAATTAGACAGGATTTTTGATTAATAAAATTTAATTAACCATTAAAACAGTATAGTATAGAAAAAATTTAAATGGAAAAAAAAAAAAACTAAAAAAAAACTTCATAGGGCCCTATAATTATAATTAATATTCTGTGGTAATAAAAATAGTACAAATAAAAATGTAAATGAAGAGTAGCTTTTAAAATGATTTAAAAATACTTATATAATAGCAATGAGGCAAAAATAATTAGTTTAAATAAAGTACCAAAAGCAAGTAATCATATGGTTTTGTTGAACAAAACTGTTAAAATACATAATATATTATAAACAATAGAGCTAATGTACATTACGCATTACAACAAAGGCCTGCAGAGGGCGCCAACAGCCTGACGATAGTTTTGTAGTTAACTGAATAGCATTTGTGAATTCAGTTATGCTTAATTATGATTTTTAAATGGGTTTAATATATCATGCAGCCTTGGAAAACAGTCTAATGGACCCTTTTCACAAGCCTGTGATGACGCGTTCTAACGGTCATTTCAACTGCCAATATCAGTCTCTCTCAATTTTTTCCTTTGAGTTCAAGTCGTGAAAACACTATTGTGTAGTTTTTCTTTTGCTATTTGAGCAAATGGGAATGCCAAAAATATATTTGTGGTACTGGCCCATTCACTGCTCTCGGATTTTACCCAACTATGACGACTTCCGCTATGAGAAACCCGGAAATGTGAGAAAGGTCCATAATGCCTTTCATGGATTCTTGTCCTTGAAATGTGCCACTTCTGGTATTTTGCCGGTTAATCAGCGCGGGCTAAATGAAATCCAGGATTTTTAAAAATCTAATAGTCGACTAGAATCGACCAATTATTATTATTTATTTTTTTTTTTTTTATAAAATGACCAATTGTTTTGCTATATAAGACCCTTATTCCTTGTCTGGGATCGTGTAGAGCCCCTTGAAGCTGCATTGAAACTGCAATTTGGACCTTCAACCCATTGATCCCCATTGAAGTCCACTATATGGAGAAAAATCCTGGAATGTTTTCCTCAAAAACCTTCCTTTCTTTTCGAATGAAGAATGAAAGACATGAACATCTTGGATGACATGGGGGTGAGTAAATTATAAGGAAATTTTTATTCAATCAAACTGTGGTCTGGGATTGATGTGAATTACTGAATATAAATCAGACCTGGCCTTGCGGGCTTGTTCCAGCAGGCTTTCTGCTCTCAGGATGTCAGCGGCACTCTGGTTGAGGATGTCCTCCACGTCTGTCAAGCTTCCTACACGCTCCCTGATCTCTGCGGTCAGGTTCTGGAGCTGGGCTGGTGTGGTGGGCATCTGCATCTGCAGAACTTCATTGGCCACAGTCTCGATGCTTTCCAGATCCGCTCCATCTTCTGGAAAACCAGATAGAGTAGGAGTTAAAATTCAAGGATCTGATCATCCAAGCAACTTATTTTAAGGAAACTTGCTTAGCGTGTCTTACGAGTGAGGAAATCTCGGATCTGTTTGATGAGTTGGCGTAGCTCTTCGTTGCTGCCATCCACACGCTTTTTAGTCTCGTTGGTTTTTGCAAGCACTTCTTGAGCATTAAGTTTTGCTTCATCTGCTCTTACCTTTGCCTCGGACACCTGAACATACAAATTAAAGACTCTTGAGGAAGAAATCCTTAAATGAATGCCTACAATGTCTACACAAAAGCATTCAGCAGTTATCAAGTGCTCAAAAGTGAGAAGATCCAAACAGAAGCATATTTCTAAAAAAAAAAAAAAATTGCACAGTCTTTTATCATATCAGTAGCAGATACAGTATCAGCTAAGAAACCTCACCATTTTGGAGAGCTTGTCCACTTCCTCCATAGCGCTGATAATCTCTAGGTCAAAGTCTTTGGATTTCTGCCAGGCATTGTGGGCCAGCGTGGTGAGGCCATCACATCCCTCTCCTCCACACTTCCTGTTTCCTTCCCCATCCACACAGCTCAGGCCTCCGCACGGGGAGTCGGCACAGTTCTCTGAGCCAGCTGGACTGCCACATGTCTATCCGGAGAGAGATCACAAAGTTAAAACTAGGTTTTTATATTTAAATATGCACAACTTACTGCCATGATGCTGATGTGTTGTGAATTTTATTTGGAAAACTCTGGAACTTTTTTCAATTCCATTCCAATATGGCGGACAGCTCATGTATAGCGGCCCACATAGCCACTAATGAGGCATCTATGTATTAATATCTGTGGTTCTAGGTATTTGCAAAGGCACTGCTATATAGTTGCTAGGGTGTTCTGGGTGTTTGATTATTGGCCCAAGTTCATAGAGCCCACTAAGACTATATGACACTCTGGTCAAAAGATATTACATTTATTAAGACCTTACGTTTACTTACAGGGAACTCCGGGTATTGAGACTCGTATGGCTTAAGATAACATAATTAATGTCTCCTACTGAAATATTTAGTAGAAAACCCATGAAAGATTTATGCTATTTAAAGGAGAAGTTCACTTCCAAAACAAACAGTTTATAAGAAATTATGTTTCTTGAGGAAAACATTTCTGGATTTATCTCCATATAATGGACTTCAATGGTGCCCACAAGTTTGAACTTCCGAAATGCAGTTTAAATGCAGCTTCAAATGGCTCTAAATGATCCCAGCTGAGGAAGAAGGGTCTTATCTAGTGAAACAATTTTCTAAACAAATTGAAAATTTATAGAATTTTTAACCTCAAACGCTTGTCTTGTCTAGGTCTGCGTGAACTGTGTTTTTTTCCGGTTCAAGACAGTTAGGGTATGTCGAAAAACTCCCATCTCGTTTTTCTTCCCCAACTTCAAAATCGCTCGTCCTACATCGCTGCAGAAGTACTGACCAGATGTTTACAAAGTGAACACGCAAAGAAGATCAAATGCCCTTTACAAAAAAAGGTAAAACAGTGATGTAGGATGATTTTAAAGTTGAAAAAGAAAACAAGATCAGAGTTTTTCGACATACCCTAACTGTATTGACCCAGATTACACAGACTACCCATGCGCATTGCAGAGACGAAACAAGACAAGCATTTGAGGTTAAAAAGTATATAAATTGCCAATTTGTTTCGAAAATGACTGATCGTTTCGCTAGATAAGACCGTTCTTCCTTGGTTGGGATTGTTTAGAGCCATTTGAAGCTGCATTTAAACTACACTTTGCAAGTTCAAATTTGGGGGCACCATTGAAGTCCATTATATGGAGAAATTCCTGAAACGTTTTCCTCAAAAAACATAATTTCTTTACTTCTTTAAAATAGGTTTAAAAAAAGTAAAAAAAGTCAAATGACTACACTTGGTACTTGGTTACACTTGGTTAGCTACTGCTGCTACCTGTAGCTATTTTTACCGCAACACAACTTGGAAAATAAAATACTGATACGAAGACCACAGCTACTGAAAGAGCTCACAGGTGGTGATGGATATAAGCATAAGCTTAAACCAAATGCCGTACTATTGATTTTTTTCCCCACAAGGAGGCTAAACGCCCTGGATAATGAGTGAAATCCATGCTGAGAAACTCCTTCAGTGTCTGCAGCGTCATGACAACTATCGGCATGTTTACATCCTGCCAGGATGTCATCTAGCGTTTCTTGTCTCTGCTGTTTGTAAGCTGTTTCAGTAGCTGTGGTCTACTAAAAGCCTCAAAGGCATCAGGGCTAAAGTGGAGAGAACAAAGATGAGAGTCTTCAGAAAGTTTATGCATCCTCAGGCATCCTCCCATTCTTTTCTCCTCTTTCTATAGGAAAGCATTAAAGACTTACACTGGTTCTCCTGATGCCCTTCGACTGAAAATTGCAACCAATTTATATTCTGAGTTGTGTTATGGTAAAAATAGCAACAGGTAGTGCCAGTAGCTCACTGTATGCAACCATTTCACATCATCGCAAATAATGGCACTCCCATAGTCCAAAAAATATACAATGTGGAGTTAAATAACATATATCTTTCATGGGTTTTCTATTATATTTCAGTAAAAGACATCAATCTGTTGTTTACATTACCTTCTCACTAAGCTCAGAGAGGTCCAGAGTCTCCAGCTGTCCAGCGAGGTTATCCAGTTTCTTCGAATACTCATCCTGCCTTTGAATGAACTCTTCTTTGGTCTGGTTCATCAAGTCCTCTGTTTCTGTCCGCAGGGTGGCAGACTGATTGACCAGGTTGTCTGGGTCAACGGTGGAGGCATTTACACGGATCTCCGCCATCTGGGACTGCTCGTAGTATCGATTCACGCTGGCTCTGGCCCCTGTGGATCGAAAACCATGGTGCATTGATGCTTTTTCTGGGTCTATTCAACAAGAGTGATGCTTAAGTGATGCTACTCACCTCGAATGTCAGAATTCTTCACAAACTCCACCTGGTCCAGAAGTTCTTTCACCGTCTGCTCTAGTTTCTGGGCTTCTTCTTTGAGGGAGTTCAGTTTGGTATCCGTGCTGTTGTTGTCAGATGAGATCTCGGACAAGGTCTCCTCCGTCAGGTTAAGGTTGGTGTTCATTTCAGCCATCAAGGCACTTCAGAGAGAGGATAAATTCAAACAGATTATTCTCATGATACCTGACGAGAAGTATCTACAAGTATCTGCTTCCACATCCTGAGCAACTTACGTAGCTTGTTCTAGAAGTCCCTGGATCTCCGTTAGTGGCTGAGTGGCTGGATTCTGGGCTAGGATGTTGCGGATTGAGTTGGCGCTGCTTTCGACGTTATTGATGGTGGTCTGGTAGGGTCCTGTAATGCCGGTGGCTTTGATGGTATTGACCTTCTGGACCAGTCTATAGGTCTGGTTGGTGAGGTCGCCCACGATTACATCCCATTCAGCAAAGCACTGGTGGCAGCGCTCACAATGTGGGAACTCGCCCGTGTAGCCTCGAGCGCATGTGTCACACCGGGGCCCGGAAACGCCTTCCACGCAAACGCAGTGACCTGTGACCTTGTCGCACTGCTGCTCCGCGATGCC
Organism: Cirrhinus mrigala; assembly: GCA_036247105.1. Lineage (NCBI taxonomy): Eukaryota > Metazoa > Chordata > Actinopteri > Cypriniformes > Cyprinidae > Cirrhinus > Cirrhinus mrigala. Next base: position 7,414,739 of record CM070031.1, read on the forward strand.
TCTTGGGTCACAATCACATGCTGAAAATATACATGAATGCCAAAGTTTAAGTACAGCAATAAACACATGGAAGTTCATGCAGGGTTATCGGACGCAAGCGCCTGGCACGAAGTTAACTTCCGGTCTGTGTTTGTTTATTGGTCTGGCTAGTTACCGGGGAAGCCGCTCCAAAAGTACCTCCTGCTGGCAGAGAATGAATTTGCATTTTCAGCCGTCTGATTTACACAGCAAACACGCAGAGCAGAGTTATATATTTAGCTTGTTATCAGAAATAATAGATTCTACGTCTACTGAAAGTTAAGTTTGGGCCACAAAGGCACACATGCGCAGTAACGTTTGTTCATGTTGTTGCCGTTGAAACCATCTGTAAATAAAGGCTAAAAGCAATGAACCAAAATGAACTATGAGCAAGATGTTTAAGACAACAGCTCAGTGACTATGGCATTTTCTGTCAACGGGTGCAAACTTTGAGTTACTGTGACCTTATTAGTCTATAGTTGAAAGAGTGAGTGATGAAGTCAGGGGGAGGAGTGGACGGATAAAGGAAAAGATTATTTGCGCACTTTAGTGCTGCCCTGCTAGCGTCGTCTCAGAGTGTTTGGTGAACAAAAGGCAATAAGTGCCCCACAATGACAGACGAGACACTTAGCAAACACCACGCTAGCAATGACCTAACGTGAGGCCCTTAAACAAACATACTCATCCACAAAAAATTCTAGGAGTTGTAACGTCCTTGTTAACCTTCATCAAGACCATGCAAAGGATCTGAAAACCCTTTCTATTTTTATCGATTTTCAACATATATTTTTAGTACTATTCCAAAACCTAGTTAACAAGTTAGCTGCCTACTGCGGCAAAGATAACTTCATCTTATCCAGATTTGTAGCTTAAGTGACTGATTTTGAACGCTTTACATTAGTATTGTCACGATACTAAAATTTTGACTTTGATACGATACCTGACTAAAATATCATGATACTACTACTGAACCGATACTATGACAAAAACTTAGAACAACTGAGTAATAGATGATCCAAATGGAGGTTATATTTTATCTATTAAAGAACAAACAAACAAACAAAAAAAAAAACATTAATTACCCTTTAAAAAATTTAAATAATAAAATATCTCATGCAAGTACCACTACACAGGACTAAGCAACTACTAAGCCTTTAAGCAGAGACCCTTGCAACATTAACACATCTTATTTTATGATACAGTAATTTTATTTCACAATAACAATTTATTGTTTTATTAACAATTGTTATTATTAATAAGAATATAGATGCAAGTAACAAACTAAAGGACAAATACAATAAAACAAAGACACAAATGAAATTAATAGGGCCCTATGAAAACCGTTTTATTTCTTCCCAAATTGCGTTTTATTTTTTTCCAAATTTCCAGATTCCATTTTTTCCGTTTTAATTTTCTAGACTCTGTTTTAATGGTTACATGAAAAATGTTAATCAAAAAGCATGTCTAATTAATTGAAATCATGAAACTTAGACAATTTAACAGCAATTTGTTAAAAGTTTAACAAAAATAATATTTTAAGGCCCTATGAAATACATGTTATTATTTTTCTCAAATTCAGTTTTATTTTTCTCCAAATTCTTTTAATCGTTCCATTAATTGTCTAGATTCCATTTGAATAGTTTTATTACATTTTAATAATCAAAAGTATCAAGCATGTCTAATTAATTTATAAAGATTAATTAGATTTGATAAAGAATTAATTTGTTATATTAATTATTTCTTTTTTTCAGAAATACTGTGTTGTTTTAATATTTTATTAATAGTAGTAGCACTGTCATTACATTAAGTAATATTTTAACAGAAAATCAAACTTTTATGTTGACAGGTTGCTGTGGAGACCTTTGGGTTTCTGTTTGTATATGATATGAAGATTGTGAATACAAAATCGGACAAAAATCAAAACAAAATTTGCATTTGCAGGAGTTAGGATTACGAATTATGAATTTGCAATTCGTAAACACAAAATCAGACAAAAATCGCACCATGTGATTGTCTTCTCCAAGATGCTTTAAAATTTGGCCAAAACAAATAATCTTAAGGCACTTTTTGTGTTTTTATTCAATTCATGAAGTTGCCGTAACCTGAATCATTACATATTCTATTGTAATCGTACAATACTATCATATTTTGTATTAGCAACTTTTATCATATGTAGAAAAAAATTATTTCATTAATTCAACAAATTTACCTTAAATGCATCCATCATGTTTCAACATGTTTTTTAAATCAGAAACTCTGAGCTCAAAACAAAATTTGCATTCGCAAGGATTACGAATTTGCAATTCGTGAATACAAAATCACATAAAAATCAAAACAAAATTTGCATTTGCAGGAATTAGGATTACGAATTATGAATTTGCAATTCGTAAACACAAAATCAGACAAAAATCACACCATGCGATTGTCTTTTCCATGAAGGAAGCTTTAAAATTTGGCCAAAACAAATGATCTTAAGGCATCCTGACACAGCTTACAAGTTATGGCTGCATTAAAGCCAGACTAAATTATACCTGCTCTGATCCACCTCATCCTCTAGTATGAAAGTATACCATTAAAAGTACAGTGTAAATGCATTCATGCCACCTCTGAGCTGCACTGTGCAGTCTTAAAGACATAAATGCCAGTTTAGAAGTGCTTCCTTGCCACATTTTCAGTGTAAACTTGGCATTAGAGGGAAGGATAAATTATGCTGCCTAGGTAGGTTGGTAGCTCACTAGAATTTGTAACTGAATGCAAGTCTTTACGGGTAAATAGGTAACCAGAGACAAGCACTTTTTTGACCCCCAAGGAAAACCCAGGACAATACATGTGACACATACAATATGTGAATGTGGACCATGTCTGGGACGCTTCATTTACTTAAAACGCATTCCAGTGTGGCGTGATTACACACACATTCCACAGGAAAAGACTCCTTCACCTAAGGCCGCTAATGCATACGAGCTACTAGAGATAGGGAATTATCTCGGAGGCTAATCCCTGCTATTATCCAGGGGGCCTCAGGCGGCACCGGGGGTGTTTCTTGTTGGGACAATGCCGTGAATGTGACCCCTGAAGACGGTAACAGGCGTAGGTGCTTTTGTGTTAGTGGTGGGTAGTATTTAGTAGCGATTTATACTCTTACAATAGACACAAAGGGGAAAAAAAATGCCTGAGGAACACACCTGCGTTTTATTGTTTAAAAGCCGGGTATAAGATTGAATGCAATGCAGCGCGTTTGTGTACTCCGCAATCGTTTACATAGACATATATGGCTAAGGCATGGGGATGTAAATCTTTAAAATCTCACACCAGCCAAGAAGAACCACAGACTCCCAGGCTAAACCACTCGGGAGGTACTTCTATAATAACAAAGTCCATTTTATTGCTGTTAAACATTCATGACAGTGTTAACAAGCTCTAGGAAATTATGCCTTTTAAAACGCACCAACTTCTGGGTTGGTGATATATTTGCCAGATTTGTGTAAACAGTAACCAGCCATGACCAACATCCAATTTCTGTCGATAAATTTAGTCTCAAACCAACTTAAGATCTGCAGTACGTTCTAATCTAACTGTCAGTAGGTTTTCATTTACAAGTATGTTTTACATGGTTGTCTGATCCAGAAATGTATGTATCCTTTCCATCTGTTTATCATCACCATGCATGGGAGGAAATGTCACGCTTTGGTCATAGTTGCACAAGGGCTTTTAGAGTTTAAGTGGAATTCAAGGAACATTTCACTTATAAAAAACCTGAGCACTAGTTTAAAACACTAGATCGACACTTCTAGGCAAAATGTGCAAGTTAAACTACAACCTACAAAACTTCTGAGGAAATCAGATATGGTATGATTGGATTTCGCAAGATTATCAAACTAGTATTTAACAGGAAACCAAATGAAGCACAGCTCGAGCTGAACAAACGCTCAGTCCTGTGCTGGAAAAGGGGAAGAGCATATTGAGGGTGAGTCAACACGAGGGTTAAAGAGGGGTAACTGGATCTTAGGGCAACATGGGGGGCTTCCTGCTCCATCAGGACTCTTCAAACAAACGGAGGGGTGTGGGGGTGGAACAGATCTCTGTTAGCACACCGCTTTATCTGCTCAAAGAGAGTCCAAAACCTGGCCAAATGGCTTATTAGAGGAATAGTTTGTGCATTTGATTTCCTTCATGTTATTCCAAAAATGGACCACAAAAGAAAAGTCGTTCACTGGAAATCTCTTTCGCCAACTTGTAAAGTGTTGGAAATGCTGATGGTGGGTTGTATTTTACATGCATCACCCTTGAAAATGAGCTGTTAATTGGCCTGAGATTGTACTCAAGTTCTCGTAAAATGCGTCACAATGATCTTGAAGGAGATCTGTAGATAGTCACTGCTCAATACCATCAGAATCTGCACTTTTCTTGTGTTCAGGACCTCAAATTCTTCATCAAGTTCAAACAGATGTCCAAAGATAGCCACAAATGCAGTCAGAGAGAGGACAAAGCCTCTTTTCTGAGGAGGAGCACTGCTGGCCCCGTAAGGGGAAAGCCCACGAATACAAAGGTGCATTGTGGGAGTAGAAGGGATATTGCGAGGCTTCGACAGATCCCCCAACGAGTTTGTCATGGTCGTGCACATCTGGGGCGAATCTAAGTGTGGGCCGAGGGCTAATGCATTCTGCTAGAAAATCTGACAAAACTGGGTTGCCTACAGTTTTTATGGTTTAGGGTATTGGCAGAACTCACAACTGGCATGTTTGCAATGTCAGCAAAATGTGTTTAGTTGTGTTATTTGGGTTTACTTTCTAAAATTAACTTAAAACATCTACATTCCCTTGGTCTTATTGTGCACATTTTATTGGTGTGATATTTTCTGAATACAAAATAATACTTTTCGGATTACTGTCATAACCATATGGAAGCCCATTTCTGCCACTAAATTTAAAAAAAGCAATTGCGAAAATATCTCTCTCTCAGTTATGAAAACTAAAAAAAAAAAGTCTGAATTGTGATATAAACTCGCAATTGCGAAAAAAAGTCTGAATTGTGAGATATAAACTCGCAATTGCAAAAAAAGTCTGAATTGTGATATAAACTCGCAATTGCGAAAGAAAAGTCTGAATTGTGATATAAACTCGCAATTGCGAGAAAAAGTCAGAATTGTGAGAAATACAGTCGCATTTGCGAGAAAAAGTCAGAATTGTGAGAAATACAGTCGCATTTGTGAGAAAAAAGTGAATTGTGAGATATAAACTCGCATTTGCGAGAAAAAGTCAGAATTGCGAGATATAAACTCGCAATTGTGAAAAAAAGTCAGAATTGCGAGATATAAACTCGCAATTGCGAGAAAAAGTCAGAATTGTGAGAAATAGTCGCATTTGTGAGAAGAAAGTGAATTGTGAGATATAAACACAACTGCAAGAAATAAAGTCAGAATAGTGAGATAAAAACTTGCAATTCGAACTTTTTTCTCAAAATTGTGATATAAACTTCTGAAAAAAGTCAGAATTGCGAGATATAAAGTGGCATTTGCGAGAAAAAAATAAACTGCAAGATATAAACTCGCATTTGCAAAAAAAGTCTGAATTGTGAGATAAACTCACATTTGTGAGAAAAAAGTCAGAATTGCGAGATATAAATTCACATTTACAAGAAAAAAGTAATAATTGCAAGATATAAACTCGCAACTGTGAGGAAAAAAAGTCAGAATTGCAAGCTATAGACTCGCATTTGCAAAAAAAAGTCAGAACTGCAAAATATAAACTCAAGTTTGCTCGAAACAAGTAATAATCGCAAGATATAAACTCGCTATTGCGAGAAAGATAACTCGCAATTCTGTCTTTTTTTTTTCTTGCAAATGCGAGTTTGTATCTCGTAATTCTGACTTTTTTCCTCACAATTCCTTTATTTAATTTTTTTTCAGAACTGCATGATACGAACTCGCAATTCTGATAAAAGTCAGAATTGCGAGTTGGCTGCAAGGCTGCATTTATTTGATCAAAAATACAGTAAAAAAAAGTAATATTGTGAAATATTATTACAATCAATACAAGAACTGTTCAGTGTCACATGATCCTTCAAAAATCATTTTAATATGCTGATTGGCTGCTCAAGAAATATTTATTATTATTATCAAGGTTTATTATTATCAACAGTTGTGCTGCTTATTATTATTATTATTATTATTATTATTTTTGTTTATTTATTGGAAATCATAATACTTTTTTCAGGATTCTTTGATAAATAGAAAAGTCTCTGGTAACATTATAAATATCTTCACTGTCATTTTTGGTCAGTTTAAAGCATCCTTGCTGAATGAAATTATTAATTTCTTTAAAAAAATCTTATTGACCCTGAAGTTTTAAAAGAGTAGCAATATAAATGAAACAATAATATAAAAATATTAAAAGCAATAATATTACATCCAACTTGTCACAATATATTAAAACTAAAATGAACAAAATGCACACCATCATACATTATTTCCTGAACAATATTCTGTTTCCCTTAGAAATACATCACATCAATAAAATTAAATGCATTGCAAATTATTATCATAACTGACGGGATAATTTATTGCATTGGTATTTTTCAGTTTATCTGCACTCACCGTGGCATTTGACCTCAGGATTCCCCCAGAACAGCTCTCTACACTCTCGGCAGGTTCTGCCACCAAACCCGGGTTTACAAGAGCACTGGCCCATAATCTACAGCACAGAGGATACAAAACACAGATTAATCACTGTGCGCACTTTATTACGATCCCAAACATGCCATGTTTGTGTGAAGGCGCTCTGACCTCATTGCATGATGAGCTGAAGGAATGGTTGAGGTCGCAGTCGCAGGCCTCGCAGCCTTTCCCGCTAGCTATATTCCACGTGTCTGGTGCGCACTGATCGCAGTGCTGGCCCACCACGTTGGGAAGACACTGACACTGCCCGCTGTTTAAGTCGCAGTTGCAGTTACCCGGAGAAGGGCACGTCTCCTCAGAAGTGCCCATATGATTACACACACACTCTGAGAAAGACCAGGACAAAACATTAGAAACTCAGCGGCCATGCATACTACATGTACAGTATTGAAACACTGATTTCTTCAAAAAACTTACTTCTGCAACTCTGGGTCAGTGCATTGCCGTAATAACCCAGCCTGCAGCGGTTGCAGCCCTCGCCCTCTGTGTGGTACAGGCATTTGAGACAGGCGCCCGTACGGGCGTCGCAGGACTCCGGGTCTGTCATGTCGATGTTGTTGTTGCACCGACAGGGCCGGCATTCTCCGCCCACCTCATGTGGGTTTCCGTAATAACCAGGGGCGCATTCTTCGCACCTGGCACCTATGGGTGACACGAGATGAAGTGTGTTGAATTACAGCTCTCAATGCTACAAAATTACATATTGCAAGAGAAAATATGACCATATTCTTCCATATACACTACAGTTCACAAACGTTGAACCTCTTTTGCTCACCAGGGCTACATTTATATTATCGAGAATACAGTAAAAAATGAAACATTGTGAAATATTAATAAGCCAGTTTACTAAAATGCTATTCAAGCTTCATCTTCTGCTATGTCTTTTTGTATTCATCCGACTCATGGTTTTTGTAAACCAGACTATCAAAACCACCAGAAATCTTGTAGACTTTCATTGAGGGGGTGTATTTAAACTGTCTATTGCTATAGCAAAGCTTAACAACTACTGAAAAACTGCTAAAACCAGCCTAAGCTGGTTGGCTGGTCTCCCAGGCTGGTTTTAAAGTGGTTTTGGCCACTTTTTAGCTGATCAGGCTGGTCTTAGCTGGTAGACTTGCTCAAAGACCAACCTAGCTTAAACTTAAGCTAAGACCAGTCCGATCAGCTAAAAAGTCAGCTTTTAGCTTAAACCAGCTAAGATTAGACAACCAGCCGAGGCTGATTTTAGCATTTTTTAAAAAAAAATAAATCCACCTATTTTTGCTGGTTTTAGCAGGTTTTTTTAATTGGCTTTTTGTCTCAAATCAGCTGGTTTTAATTGGTTTTAGCTGTTTATTTACTGAATCAGCTGGTCTCGGCTCGTTTTAAGCCTTTTTTTTAGCTGTTTTTAGCTGTTTTTTAATAAATCACCTAGTTTTAGCTTGTTGTTAACTTTTTTTTTGCGCTAAATCAGCTGGTTTTAGCTGGTTTTTAGTTTTTTCTACTGAATCAGTTGGTCTTAGCTGGTTTTAAGCTGTATTTTACTAAATCAGCTGGTTTTACTTTGTTTTAGCTAATTTTTAGCTGTTTTTTAATGAATCAACTGATTTTAGCTGGTTTTAGATAGTTTAGCTAGTTGTTAACAGTTTTTGTTTTTTTTCTTGCTAAATCAGCTGGTTTTAAGCAATTTTCTTTACTAAATCCACTGGTTTTACTCGGTTTTAGCTATTTTTTTTAGCTGTTTTTAATGAATCAACTGATTTTAGCTGGTTTTCGATAGTTTAGCTAGTTGTTAACAGTTTATTTTTTATTTTTTTTTGCTAAATCAGCTGTTTTTAAGCATTTTTTTTTCACTAAATCCACTGGTTTTACTTGGTTTTAACTGGTTTTAGATTTGCTTTAGCTGGTTGTTAACTTTGTTAACTTGTTAACTTTTTAGCTGGTTTTAACTGGTTTTGGCTTTAATTAGTTTTTTTATTGAATCAGCTGGTATTACGCTGTTTCTTTTCTTTGCCGTTTTAGATGGCTTTAGCTGATTGTTAACTTTTTTTTGCTAAATCAGAGGGTTTAAGCTGGCTTTTTGTTAAACCAGCTGGTTTTGACTGGTTTTAGCTGGGTTTTTACTGAATCAGCTGGTCTTAAGTTGTTGGGTTTTTTTTTTAACTAAATCAGCTGGTTTTACTTGGTTTTAGCTGTTTTTTATCTGTTTTTTTAATGAATCAACAAGTTTTTGTTGGTCTTAGATGGTTGTAAACTTTTTTTTGCTAAATCAGCTGGTTTTAGCTGTTTTTTTAGCTGGATTTTTGTTAAATCAGCTGGTTTTAACTGGTTTTTAGTTGGATTTTTACTGACTCAGCTGGTCTTAGCTGGTTTTAAGCTGTTTTTTTTCTGTTTTTTTAATGAATCAACAAGTTTTACTTTGTTTTAAAGGTGGATTTTTTCATTCATGTTAGCAATATGTTAAATCACATGCTAATCATGATAGAAAAATGTTAATCATGCTAGAAACATGCTAATCATCCTAAAAACATTTTATCGACATGCTAATCATACTAGAAACATGCTAACAACATGTTGAAAACATGCTAAACATGTCAGAAACATGCTAGCAACATGCTAATCATGCTAGAAACATGCTAACAACATGCTAATTTTGCGAAAATTATGCTAGCAACATGTTAGCAACATCTTTCTAATCTATCTAAACCAGGGTGCCCAAACTCACCCTGTTCTAAACTTTCAAATGTCAAAATTTTACATCTGCTTCAAACTTTCAGGCTGGGCTTTCTCATACCAACTCAAACTTTACTCATCTAGTTACAATTTAAAATTACTGGTTTCTATTTGAATTTAAAATGTAATTTATTCCTGTGATTAAAGCTGTATTTTCAGCATCATTACTCCAGTCTTCAGTGTCACATGATCATTCAGAAATCATTCTAATATGTTGATTTGCTGCTCAAGAAACATTTTATTAGTGTCAAACTGTTTTGAAAACAGTTTTTACTGTCTAATATGTTTGTCGAAACCGATACACTACTATTCAGGAATTAATACTTGTATTCAACAAGGAGGCATTAAATTAATCAAAAGTGACAGTAAAGACATTTATTTTGTTACACATGAATTTGATTTCAAACAAATGATGTGCTTTTAAACTTTCTATTCATTAAAATAAATGCGCCTGAAAAAAAGTATCAGTTTCCGAGCACAACTATTTTCAACATTCATAATAATAATTAATGTTTCTTCAGCAAATCAGCATATTATAATGATTTCTAAAGAATCATGTGACACTGAAGACTGGAGTAATGATGCTGAAAATCACCTTTGATCACAGGAATAAATAAAATGACTGTTTTTTCTGCATTATCAATAAATATGTAGCCTTGGTGAGCATAAGAGACTTATTTCAAAAACATTAAAAATCGTCAAAGATTCCAAAGTTTTGAACGCTACTGTAAACTACAGGACAAGTTCTAGCATGTTTCATGATACAGGATATTTACATTGTTCTTGACAGATGCTTTAAATCACATAGGCCTGGTTACCTTTATATCCTTGGTTGCAGACACAGAACACCTGGTTAGAGTCGAGGCTCTTATAACACGCGCCAGAGAACTGTCTGCCGCTGCCGGGACCGTCCGGACACATGCAGGGCCGGCAGTGGTCTCCAGAGCCCAGGACGGGGTCACCATAATAGCCATTCAAACACCTGCAGAAGAGATTTTATGAATGAAAGTCTGTACATTCATGCTAATTTCGACCTATAATGTTGAACAAATAACACAGTAACTAACCTCTCACAGTTGTGTCCAGAAGTGTAGTCTCTGCAGGACAGACACTGTCCCGTGAGCGGGTCACACTGCTCGGCGTGGCCATTGCAAGTGCACGGGCGACAGTTAGGGAAACCCCAGTATCCAGGCAGACAGCGGTCGCATTGTCGCCCATATGCTCCAGGAATACACTCACACTGACCGGTGGCCTCGTGGCAGAAGGAGTGGATGGACCCCTCAGGACTGCAATCACATGCTAACCAACAAGAGACCACAATTATGCTTGTGAAAGACTTTTTAGAAATGACGCAATCTGTACTCTTGTGATATTAATAAGTACTTACGCCTGCAGCCTTGCGGGCCAAAAAGGAAGGTCGCTGGGGCACATTTGTCGCAGTTCTTGCCAACCACGTTGGGACGACATTGGCACTGGCCACCGCTTGGGTCACAAACTGTGCTTAGAGACCCCTGCGGGTCACACTGACAGGCTGAGGGAAACAGAGAAAAAAAAAAACAGAAACGGAGAAAAAAATTAGGGCCAGTTTTGCTAAACAGGGCAAATTAGCGCAAGAGCGCAATTCCAAAACAGCGCCAATGGGAGGGGAAATTTCTGTGGGTGGTTTTACTAACAGTGCACAAATTAAAGAACACAGACACAACATCTCAATTACATATCGATCAACGCAATATACCAAGCGCAGCGCAAATTAGCGTAGTTGGAAATAAAGAATAAAGAAATAAAGAAGCCACAGTACGTTGAAAAGAACTGGAGGCCAAAAAATTAAGGTCTGCTGTTAGTTTTAATAGACCTGGTCTTGCGTGACTTCTAGTTGAGGGTTCCAAGTCATTTATTCCCTGAAGCAAATTAAAAATAACATGGCTTGGCAAGCAAAATGTTAGGATAATGTGTTTTTTCTGGCATTCCAAATAAATTTATATATGTGGAAAAAATCCTCTCCCTTCCCTGGTGAAAAAAACAGCATATGCTGGTAGGTATGTTTTGATGTTTTGATGCTGGTTTAAGCTGGTCCTTTGCAGGTTTATGCTGGTTTTAGCTGGTCATGTTGCTGGTCAAGGACCAGCATAAACCAGCAAAGGACCAGCATAAACCAGCTAAGCACCAGCATAAACCACCAAAGGACCAGCTTAAACCAGCATCCCAGCATCAAAACATACCTAACCAGCATGTGCTGTTTTTTTCACCAGGGTTCTACCACATTGCAGTGCCTCCTCCTAGCAACACTAATTGTAGCCATTTCAAGCACAAAATAGTTTAAGACATGCTTTTTTTGGGCATTAAATAATGGCGCAAATGCCAGTAATTTGACAAGTGCAAACATTAGTAAAACACGTGATTTATTTGAATACTCTCTTCCCATAAATTTTGCGTCTAAAGGGGAAACTCCTATAAATGCATATTTAATAAGGGCAGGCGCAAAAATAACTGTGTCCACGGCTCTCAGTGCTAATTCTTTACTGCACATCTTTAGTAAAACTTGACAGTACAATTTTAACACCAAAAGACGGTTTGCTCTGGCACAACCTGTTAGCAAAACTGGCCCCAGGATTAATTTCAGGATCATTGGGTCTTTCTTCCCAGTCATCTCAATGGCAAAAAGTGCTTCCGTTTACTGAAATTCACCCTAAATAAACTTGACCAATAGTAGTGTTTTAGAAACAGTAGTGTTGTAGAAATCCCATGAAAGATTGACGTTATTTAAAAAATCCATATTGGTTTATACATATGTTGAACTATGGGGGGCGCCATTGTTTCGATGATGTAAAATGGTTGCACTCAGTGAGCTACTGGCATTACGTGTTGCTATTTTTACCGCAACAAAACTCTGAAAATAAAAACTGATTGTGTGGCTTTTGGTTGTGATTTTCAGTCGAAGGGCAACGAGAAGTGATGTAAGTCTTCACTGCTTTCCTATAGCAATAAAAAGAGATGTCTGTGGATGAATAAAACTTCCTAAAGACCCGCGTCTTTGTTCTCTCCACTTCAGCCCTGATGCCTTGGAGGCTTTTAGTAGAGCTCAGGTACTGAAAGACCTTACAAACGGCAAAGACAAGAAACGCTAGATGCCATCCTGGCAGGATGTAAACATGCCAACACTTGGATTTCACTCAATATCCAGGGTGTTTAGACTCTTTGTGGGCAAAAAAAATCGATGGTACGGAATTTTGTTTAAGCCTACGCTTATATCCATCACCACCAGTAAGCTCTTTCCATAGCTGTCATCGTAGCAGTATTTTATTTTCCATGTAGTTTTATTTTCCAGGTAGCACCAGTATCTCACGAGTGCAACCCCCATAGTTCAACATATGTATAAAGTGATGTGGATTTTTAAAATAACGTGAATCTTTCATGGGTTTTCTACTATATTTTTTGGTAAGAGACATCATTTATGTTCTTTTAAGCCATACAAGTCTTAATACCCGGGGATCCCTTTAACATTTACTATTTATTGCACTAGTAATCGTCATCTACATGCTCCGTGGAAATTAATTTGCTATCTTACGAACAATACCGTTTGAGTGCACGTTTTTTGTTAACCGAATAAACAACACCTAAACCTTCATATTAAACTATATTTTAAAGCTAATAATTACATTTACATAATAAGTTTTCAGTTATAAAATACAATATTGGTTTATCTCTACTGCATTTATGTATATCATTCATCATATTAGTTGTAATGCATCAAATTGGCTTTAAAAAAACCTTTGGCTAACAAAGTTTTAATATCAGTATTAACAGGTTGGAGCTTGCATACAGGGCTCAGACCCAAAACAGCCTCTCTGGTGGATGTGTACAGCTCATAAATCACACTGAAGTTCAACTCGATACCTCAGCGGCTCAGTTCAAACCACCTGCGTAAAAATGCTTATTTAGACTTGGCATGTCATCTCACCATGAAAGACCCACAAAACCCAGGAGACTTTCAGAAGTCAGTGGTGCAGGCCAAAAGAGCTTGGAAATTTTACACAAACTTTTGAAAATAGTGTAGCTTTTCTAGTTACTAGCCAGAGTTTCCAAAATGTAGCAGGTTGCTGGCTTTTCACATTATTTTGCGTGTGAGACATCTCCTAAAATGTCAGATGGTAAATGGTAAAAAAAGTTGATGATGTTTTATACATAGTTGCTTTGAAACAACTTATTTATTTATTTATTACAAATCAGAGAAATACAAAAAATCTCATTTTTCACTAAACCGAAGGAAGAATATTCAGTTATTTTTATTTATTCACCACAATATCAATACATAATAAAATAAATAATATTTATTTACTTACTAAAAAATGTAAAATATAAAAAAAATCCTCACTTTTAAATAAGGACCATTAAACGGACTGAATTACTTGATCTCAGCAACTGTAACAAAATTTTGTCACCCTACCAGAGACTCTTTAATCAAAAATGATTGTTGATTTTATTCCAATATACTGCTCTGATTAAATTTATATCATCAGATGTAATTAATATATTTAAATATTATTATATATTTAAATACATACTTATATATTTAAAAAGACTCCTCACATCGCTTCAATGTACTTTGCTACTTATACTATCAGTCAAAAGTTTTTGTATTTTTTACAATTTTTAATGTTTTTTTAGAGCTGTCAAATGATTAATCGTGATACAAAATAAAAGTTTGAGTTTGCCTAATAAATGCGTGTGTACTGTGTGCAATTATTATGTATATATAATACAAACACATTCAGGTATATATATAAGAAATATTTACAAGTATATGTATTTATTATAATTTTTATATAATTTGTATTATATATAAATACAAATATTTTTTACATAGATAACATATTTCTCTTAAATATATACATTAATTTGTGTGTATTTATATATACATAATAATTGCACACAGTACACACGCATTTATTAGGCAAACTCAAACTTTTATTTTGTATGCGATTAATCGCGATTAATCGTTTGACAGCCCTAGTTTTTTTTAAAGAAGAAACTCACCAAGCCTAAATTTATTGGATCCAAACTGCAGCAAAATCAGTAAAATTTTGAAAAAAAAAAAATTACTATTTAAAATAACTGTTTTCTCTTTGAATATATTTTTTTTATTTTAGCATCATTACTCCAGTCACATTATCCTTCAGAAATCACTCTAATATTCTGATTTGTTACTTAAAACACATTTTTATTATTATTATTATATTGACAACAGCTGAGGAGATTTTTTCAGGTTTCTTTGCTGAATAGAAAGTTAAGAAAAACAGCATTTATCTAAAAGAAGACTTATGTAACATTATAAATGTCTTTATCATCATTTTTGTTCAATTTAAAGCATCCTTGCTAAATAATAGTAGATCATTTCTATAATCCAAGCTTTGTATGGTATAGTGTATAATGTTCTGAAGGATCATGTGACACTGAAGACTGGAGGAATGATGCTGAAAATTTAGCTTTGATCACAGGAATAAATTACATTTCACAATATATTCAAATAGAAAGCAGTTTCATTGTGCAATATTTCATAATATTACTGCTTTTGCTGCATTTCATCAAATAAATTCAGGCTTGGTGAGCTTACAGTTCAAAATCTTACAGTTCAAAAACTTTGACTGGTAGTGTATTAAAGTGTAGCCTTGAAATGTGGCCTACTTTTCCTCGAAGGGAGTTCTACTGTATTTTTACATTATGTATCATATGAAGCTTGACAAGTTACGCTTTCCCAAAGTATGACTTGAAGATGTTTTTTCAGTAGTAGTGTGTTACGCTATGTTTGATTTCATCATGCATAAGTCAACATTTTCACACTGATATTTATAGTCAGCAAAGCTTGCATTCTGATTTACGCCTCTAGCCATGTCTTTTGCTTTTCTTCTTGTCCTGACAGTTGATGAAATTGTAAAGTCTCAGACAGGAAGCATGTCGAGGAGTATAATTATGCCAGACGCCCTGTTACAAGCTCTGACACGAGGCAGGAAAGCACTGCTGATGAGAGACGGCAGACTGAGGAAAATGAAAGCTGAATGAACGATGACAGAATGACTGGTGTGTCTATCATAAAGGGAAAAGGGGATTCTTATGCGGTTAGAGAATGGAGCTGAAGTCATGCGATGATGACAGGCTGAGAATCTGTACGTGTGTGCACTTTAAACAAAGTGGAAAGATCTGAAAGATCATTCAAGATCAAGTTAATATGCCATAACAGAACTAAACTGAAACTAAATCTGAAATATAACTAACAATTCTATATTATGTAAGTATAGTACGAGCATTTCACATTTCATTTGCAACTAAAAACAGATGTGTGTGAACTGTTAAATGCATGTGTGAATAAAGAAAGACCCAGCAGGTCATTAAAGGTCCACTGAAGTGCTTTGAAACATGCAGTGTTATTTTGTGTTGATGTAATTTCAACTGAAACAGGAAGACAGGGTGGGACATATCAAGCAGTCCCCACATTTGCGACTGAAAACTACTGCGTGCGACTATGAAAAATTATTTAGGAGCACCATGTGCGACTGACCTGATCAGCATATTTGTGTTTGCACTGAGGGGAGCTTCAAAGGTTTCTACATGTTTTTGCAACGTTGAGTAATGTATCACAGACATATCTCACCAATCCTTTGTAGTGTAGAGAGAGTGTAAATAACAGATTGATTGTGCAGTGTTGAGAGCTTTGTTTATTATAATGTAACTTTGTGAGATCGCGATGAACTAAGATGAGTGACAGCTTTTAATGATTTTTAAGGGAGTTTGTAAATGAGATATTGATTTAATACAACAGTTAAACAAACAAGAAGTTAATATTAATTGACTTACATTGTCTGACTATAATACTATTGCCTGATTTTGCTCTATTTTGTCATCAAAAGTAGTTTGAAACAAGTCATTGAGCTGCTGCGCATCTTCATTCAAACACAGCGGTGTTTTGTTTATGAATGATTGTGCGTTTTTAAACTAATCTGGTGCGTCAATGATTCAATTTCCCATTCATATAGACAGTCACTTGCTTTATTCCTGAATGAATCAGCCGTTTGAACGAATCAAATGAATGAATGATTCAGTAATTAAATCAGTGACTTGCCTCCACCTACACTCTTAAAAATAAAGGTGCTTCAAAAGGTTCTTCAAGCGATGCCATAGAAGAACCATTTGTGATCCTGGACCACAAAAAAAAAGTCTTATGTTGCACGGGTATATTTGTAGCAATCGCCAAAAATTCGGATGGGTCAAATTTATTGATTTTTCTTTTATGCCAAAAATCATTAGGATATTAAGTAAAGATCATGTTCCATGAAGATATTTTGTAAACTTCCTACCATAAATATATTAAAGCTTAATTTTTGATTAGTAATATGCACTGCTATAAACTTCATTTTGACAACTTTAAAGGCGATTTTCTTAATATTTGGATATTTTGTACCATCAGATTCCAGATTTTTAAATAGTTGTATCTCTGACAAATGTTGTCCTATCCTAACAAACCATACATCAATGGAAAGCTTTTTTATTTAGAAAAAAAGGTTTATTTTTAAGAGTGTAGCAGCAGATTTAGTTTCATTTTTAAGGCAAGGTTCCCACGGGTCCTTGAAAGTTTGCGAAACTGAAACAATTTCAAGGCCCTGGAAAGTTTTTTAAAATAAACATACATAGATACAGGTCCTTGAAAGTGCTTGGACTTTCAATGGAAAGCTTATTTATTTAGCTTTCAGATGATGTATAAATCTCAATTTCGAGAAATTTACATTTATGACTGGTTTTGTGGTCCTGGGTCACATTTTTGGTTCCACAAAGAACCATTCAGTCAAAGGTCATTTAAAGAACCATTTCTTGCTTACCTTTTTATAATCTAAAGAATGTTATTTGCCACAAAGAACCTTTTGTGAAACAGAAAAGTTCTTCAGATGTTAAAGGTTCTTTATGGTGCCATTTAGACAAAAAGGTTCTTCTATGGCATCGTGAAGCACTTTTGTTTTTAAGAGTGTACTGGCAGACTTAGTTTCATTTTTAAAGCAGGGTTCCCACAGGTCCTTGAAAGTTTGTGAAACTGAAATAACAATTTCAAGGCCCTGGAAAGTTTTTGAAAATAAACATACATAGATACAGGTCCTTGAAAGAGCTTGAATTTATTTTGTGCAATTTTCTGGAAAAAATTCCATGTAATTCCCTCTGGTCCACTAATGTGTTATTTCGCCAACACATTGTGCCCTATGCATACTAGCTTGCTTGATTTACGTTAGTTAGAGTGACCATACGTACTCTTTTCCCTGGACATGTCCTCTTTTTGGACCTAAAAAAAATGCGTCAGGCTGGGATTTCTAAATCGCCCAAAATGTCCGGGATTCGGCTTTTGCTTTCTACAGTCGCCATTCATTGTGTGCGTTTTTGTATTAAAGCCCAATATGGGACTGTTTTCTTTATCCTGCTCCCGCTGAATTTTGGGCCATTACCACCTGCTCACGCAATCACTCTAATATTGAATATAACTTTCATGCATCATGGAACCACTATAGTATGCAGAGTATTTAAATCTCTATTGAATGAGTGGCTATTCACTTTCACTTTCAATTTCGCGAGCACACGCATTCTGTATAAAGGCAGCACATCTTACAAGACCAGACATGAGCACATTGTCTGCTGAGCAGCAAATCTTCTAGCATGATTTGTTAGTTCAATCTGATTCCTGCAGCTTGTGTTGGATGCAAGGTTGCCAAATCCACATTTTTTTGCACAGAATTGGGCTGATTTTAAACTGTTGCAAAGGGTTGATTTTCTCCCATAGATTAAATTTTTGAAATACTGCATGACTTACGTTTGACTGAAATGCTTGTATTGAAACATTTTGCATTCTACCTGTGATAAAATTGTGCAAGATGTTAAGTTTTGAGATTGAGATTTGAGCACTGGTTGGAAGCCTTTTAGCTGTGTTTATGATCAATCTACACAAGTGTGACTGTAAAATATACATTTTGGATATGGAAATGAAATATTTAGAGTTTTGATATGGGATATGGTAACTGCGCTACTTTGGAGGCTTTTTAATTATAATAATTAAGATTATCAAAAATAGCTTGCCAGAGATCCAAAGGACCATCACTTGGCCAGGTGCAGAGCTGAATATTCTCTAGTTTTATGCAAAACAGAAATGTACACGATGTTACATGATGTAACCTTGCTCTCACTTGAATTAAGTCCTTGAATTTGAAAAGTAAATTTGAAGTTAACCAAGGTGTGGGAATCCTGTTAAAGTATATTTTCAGTTATTTAAATAATTTAATATTTCTGTATTCAAAATGTTATATTTAAAACTTGAATTTCATGAATTTATGAATTTGACTGCACTCATGCCACCTCTGAGCTTCATTAAACATATGAAAATACACCTACAAGCCACTTTTGTGTTCTTTATGCCACCTCTGCAGTACAAATTAATTTTGTTAATACTGATTTCATTTGATTGGTAACTTATTCTGCTGTTTTAATTAGAAATTTTAAAAAGCTTAAAAAATATAATCGTTAAAAAAGTCTGACATAAAAAATGAAATACTTTTAATAAAGTAAAATTTTAAAAATGCCATTAAAAAGGTAAAAACAAAATTCCCCTGTAAATCACTTGACTAAGGAGACAAATATCACCTTGTAATGGGAAGGCTAATTTTTGAGCAGATTTTTTGATTATTGATTAGAAGGTGCTCCTTAAATTTTGATTGTGGTCCTAAATTTTTTAAGTTAGGAACACAAGTGCTCCTAAAAAGAAAAGCAATAAAATATAGCATTGTGTAGAATTCAATGGAAGGCATATTTAAACTGTCTGAATCGTTGCCTGTTCCCTATATAGTGCACTACGTGCCATTCGCTGTACAGAAAATACTAACTCTGTGAACAAGTGACCGATTTCAACTGCAGTTACACGGTCTATTTAAAGTGTAGGGGGCGGGACGCTTCAGATTCTAGAGAGCATTTGATTGGACAGAATGTTTGATGCGAAGCTGAAGTGCAGGGTGATGTCATCAAAATCATTCATCCATACTGGAAGTGAGAGACTGTAAGTTTTGAAAGCGTATACATTTTCTAAATAAGAATTTTGTCATTGTTTTGAAACACACTAGCTTATGGGCTAACATATATTTCTACTAAAAGCCAAAAAACCTTTGATTTCTATAAGGTAGGTAATTTATAATAAAGTTATAGCTGTACCTTTAACTCCCTGGTGCAGAAGGGCTGACACACTAAAGATGTAATTCCTGCAGATATCAGTCATGGGGGTTTTCACCACCGTTTGGCTGTTCTCCAAACAGCGGTAACGCTGGAAGGTTTCCCAGGCGCTGTTGGTCACCAAGTCTCCACCCTCTGATCCAGAGCCAGAGAAAATATCCAGGTTTTTGCAGTGTGGCATGAGGACGATCTGAGGGCAAGAACAGAAATCGACTGTTCAGCATTTGACGATTCCAATGCAGTTGAGATTGTTTGACACGGTAAATTAGGGAGCTTACCGAGTCGATGAGCGTGTACGGCGACTGCACATCGCTGAGAGCCGAGTAGCGAGACAGACTCAAGCGCACGGTGTAGTTCAAGCCTTCTTCAAAACACACAGGCCTAGACAGCACCACATACCTGATGGGCAAAGCCAAGAGAATTCACTTTCACTGTTTCAACACTCAGAGACATTAGCTTACAAAACTCAGCCTTCTAAATATGTTTTGCAAATTTTTGTGGTCACAATCAAGGCATTTCAATTGAAATGGGTGCATTCTACAGTTTTACTTACTTTTGCGACTAAAATTAGATGTCTGCTAAATGTAAAACGTATTTAGGAGAATGTTTGAGAATATAAAAGAAGCCCAAGCTGGTCCTTAAAAAATCTATAAAGTGTATACAGTTTTGTGTGAGGGTGAAAAATTTTCTCATGCGAATTTGCTGCATTGACCAATAGAAATCTGCTTGGTTTGAAAATAGCTTCTGTTTGAGCCATGCTTCATACATCACTACACTATTGACAATACACAGCGGGCCTTTTTCCTTGAAAAAATGTGCCTAAATTTTGCTAAAGTGACTGAAAACCTATAGGCAGCATCCTAACTGAAGTGACAGCTCATAATAAGTGATTTGGAACGCTCTACACAGGCAATCCAATTGACTTTAATGGGGTTTTACGTTAGCATGTTGCTAAGCTAATAGCTTGATACTTTAGTAAGAATAAAATGCAATAAGATTTTGAATGCAATAAATACATTTTTCATAAACTTCTCTCTGGATTTGTGGGATTACGAAAATGACCATGGTTTTTACTACAAATAAAACAAATGGTGACAACAAATTAACCATGGTTTTGCAACGTTAACCATAGTTTAACCATGGTACTTGTAGTTCAAGTTATACAAATGGTAATCAGTACTCCCCCAAAAAAACATGGTTTCTTCACTTTTACTATAATAAAACCATGGTTAATTTTGGTAAAGGTTATACAGGATAAATGAGATTCTGCCTTAGAATTTGGCGAAAATCAACAAAATGTTTTTCACTACTATCTAGAATAGCTTTTCAGTGATATTTTATTATTATTTATGTACTGTTTTAGGTTTAATTAATATTTTGAATTAGCTTCTTAATTTTAGTTACATTTTTAGTCATTTTTTTTGTTATGCATTTTTGTCATTTTTATTAGTTTGAAATATAATATTTAGAATTCTAGTATTAAATACTGTTCTAATATTCTAATATATTATTAAAATAAATAAGATGATATGGTAAAATTACTAAAACTGAATTAAAACTGAATTGAAAGCTATGAAGAAATATTTTTAAAAACAAAAACTAAAAAAAAACAACAAAAGCAAATAAAAAAAAGGCAAAATTACTAAAACTAAAGTAAAATTAAAAAGAAAACTGAATATATAAAAGTAAAAAATAATTCCAAATATTAATTGCATTATTTGCATTATTTAATTAAATTGCAATAATAGTTGCATTAAAAGTATATAAATAATGAGTTGGGTTGGTCAAATCCGAACCCTACATAATGTAAAAATAGTTATAAAATGTATTATTTATATACTGTTGTCCTTTTTATAGTCTGTTGTAGTTCATTGTTAATTTGAGTAAAATTTCTAGTAATTCCGTTATGTGCTTTCGTTATTTTAATTTTATTATTATTATTATTATTATTATTATTTTTGCATTTAGGTTTAATTATTATTTCAGTAGTATTTTTCTTTTAGTTAAGTTTTGGTTTCCAATTAGTAATTTAGTGCTACAACTTGCCAAAACTAACTGAACTATCTGAACATTTGCCTTGCCTAGGCAACATTTCACACTTTTGTTTAGTTTTTCATCTAATATTTATGCTTTGTTTTACTTCAGCATCATTTCAACTGTTTTTAACAGTTTTAGTTTGTGATTATTTTAGTCTTCGCATCCACAGTATGGTGTGTGAATAGCAAAAGCGAAGCCAATGTTCGCAAACGGCAATTCTTTGCATTGACTTTGCATGTAATATACTTGCACAAATAATTCAATTCACTTTTGGTGTACACACAACATTACAATACACGTTAGGTGGCACAGAGCCATTCTGTCATTACTGTGACAGATGACAGGTAATGTGCATCAGGTGGTCTGTCTTTCTTCCCTCATACCTGGATCCGGGATGCAGAGACACCACCTGGTTGTCATCGTCGGGCATCGTGTTTGCACAGCGGCTGTCGGCGGTAATAATGCGAGGCCTGATGACAGTCATCAACACTTCTTCCCACTGCTCTGGCAGCTACAAACCATGAAAGAGCAAGCAGATGATGTAATGATGTGATGTAAAGGTATCTGCTTACCCTTCAACTCAAGACTGATGAAACATGTCTTTACTTAGACATTTTTAAGCTGTACTAGTCAAATGTCAATGCCAGTATTATACTGTAGAGCAAGTCACCTGAGGTTCATATCGGATGATAATGTCATACTCCATAGAGTAGGGGATGTTGTCGATGCTGAACTCAAGATAGGCACCTTCAGGAACGTTCACGAAACCAATGCCTGTCCAAGTAGGGGATCTGTCATGAGGCTGGGGTCTCGGGACAACCGTCACACCCTACCAAAAGAAAGATATATAGAGATTTATCATTCAAATACTTAAAGACTTTGACAAATGGGAACAATGGAGACACTTACAGGTCCGAACTTGGCGTCCTCTGCTTCATAAGTATAGTGGTCCAGAGCGATGAAGTAAAAACCAGATTCCACCTGGTCGCAGCGTCTGCCAAACATGTGCTCGCGACACTGACACTGACCCGTTTCAGGAGAGCAACTGGAAAAAGAAATAACATCAAGAAACTTAGATGTCTCCTCTGGAAGATCTGGAGGAAAATAGCTGAGGAGGACAAAGGACCTTTGAGAAACAGCATCCATCTGTTTGTTGGACTGCAGTTAAAGCCTGCCTTTGTAATTCATGTAAATGCAGTTTTCTTACTGGACAATATTGCCAGTTCAGAACTTAATCTGAGACTAAAAAACATTATTTTCATTGTTATATCAGGCCTCCTGCCAGTAGTTTCTCAACAGGCTGATTCAGCTTACTGGAAGGATAGCACAGTAGGAGTAGAAAGTATTTTTTTACAAGTTTTGAAGAAAATGTATGTTTTTTAAATTCATTTTATTGTCTGAGTACAAAGAAAAGTGATAGCACAACTCTCTTCAGCAAGCGGCATGAGTTAAAGTGTCAATTCATGCCCACGATGAGTTACACAGCAAAGTTTAATAAAATTAAGTAAAATAAAAATATTAGTAAATATAGAAAAAATAGGAATGTTGCATTGGCCCCAAGTTAAAGTTAAAAGTAAAACTACAGTTAAAACTAAAGTGCTAAAATTACTAAAACAAAACGAAATAAAAATATATGAAATTTGTCCACAGAAATATTAATTACAAAAAAAGAGAAAAACTAATAACAATGACAAGAGCATATAGCAAAGTGACTTAAACCTGAACTAAAATTAAACTGAAAAATTAAAATAAAATATAAAAGCTAATTTAAAATATTAATAAATACTAAACTAGTATATAAATAATACTGACTTAGGGTTAGAGCAAGGGTTAGTCATGATTGTAAGGCCCTATGAAATCCGTTTTATTTTTTTCCAAATTCCGTTTTGTTCCATTTTCATTTTTCTTGATTCCGTTTTGTTCCATTTTCATTTTTCTTGATTCCATTTTGTTCCATTTTCATTTTTATTCACTCTGTTTTAATGGTTATATTCAATGTTACTAATCAAACAGCATGTCTAATTAATTGAAATCGTGAAACTTACACAATTTAAAAGCAATTCATTAAAAGTTTCACAAAAATTTCATTTTTAAGGTCCTATGAAATATTATTTATTTTTTCTCAAATTTAGTTTTATTTTAACCAAATTCTGTTTTGCATTAGTTTTCTGGATTCCATTTTAAGGGTTTCATTACATTAAAAAAAGCATCATTAAAAGATTGATTTTATACAAAAAAAGAACCCTAATTTATTATATATATATATATATATATATATATATATATATATATATATATATATATATATATATATATATATTAGGGCTGTCAAACGATTATTCGCGATTAATTGCATACAAAATAAAAGTCAGAGTTTGCCTAATGTATGTGTGTTTACTGTTTAATTATTATGTGTATATATACACACAAATTGATGTATATATTTAAGAGAAATATGTTAAGTACAAAATATTTGTACTTACATATAATATAAATCCTATAAAAATTATAATACATACATATACTTGTAACTACTTCTTAAATATATATATATATATATATATATATATATATACACATATATATATATATATATATATATGTATATATATATTTTTTTGATTAATTTATTTATTTTTTACTGTGTTGTGTGTTTGCTGGTTTTAATTTTTAATTTAATTTTTCTGGTAAATAATTTTTCATGTAAATATTCTTTAAAAAATAATATTTTAATAATAATTGTATTATAAGTAGGTAGTAGTACTATCATTACATTAAGTAATATATTTCTGTTACAGTTTATGTGATTAAGTTAAAACGAACTTTTATTTTGATGGGTTGCTGTGAAAACCTTTAAGTTTCTGTTTATAGACCAATCCGATGTTGGCAAAAAGTGATGAGGTTTTTGTGGGCGGAGCCTATCTGATGGCAGAAAATGACAGTTTTCAAGTGGCAGTCTATGGAAACCATGGAATAAAGAGAATAAAAAGGGTAAATTTGAGTTTATATTTCAAAATTCGGACTTTATTCTCACAATTCCGAGATTATAGCTCACAATTCTGAGTTAAATTGAGTTATAAAGTCAAAATATGAGAAAAAAGTCAGAATTGTGAGATAAAATGTGTAAATGTAAAATGTTATAAGTTTATAGTTCCCTAATATGTTCCCTATTAACTGCATTTGTGAATATTGTGTAGACCTGTTGTTTAAACCAAATTTATGCTTTAAAAGTAGAGTAATCAGTAGGTTTCATTAGTCTGCCGTATAAAGGTCTGTGTTTAGCTCCAAATGCCATCTTTGACGACACAGAGAAAAACACAGAAACACACAGAACATGCAGGATTCATATTTAAATCGTCTTTTTGCAACTTAATTTTCACAGACACTAGTCCATATCATGTTTTGATTTAAGTGTACTGACCTACTTTTGATTTATTCATCCAAAATCTGGCAAATTCTGTGATAATTCCGCATTATACAGTAAATTCCTTTTTTATGACCGGATTCCGCGATTCCGTCCGCGTTTTCTTCATCGCGCAAATTACAGGGCCCTATAATTGGTCAAATCCTTAACCCTATAAACTATAATAATAGTGATAAAAACTGTATTTGAATGAGAGATTCAGGCACTTCAGGCACTACAGAATGGAGTAGTTTTACTCACTTGTTGTTGATCGCACCACCATGATCACAGTCACATGGTCTGCAGCCATCCATGTCGTTACTGAGACCCCAGTGCTGAGGCTGTAAGAGAGAGAGAGAGAGAGAGAGAGAGAGAGTAGTTAAAAGACCATTTAATCACCAAAGGGTTTATGACAGACCTCACAAGAAGCAAAATGTAAACAGCAGTTCTTAAAGGCAAATGATCACATGTTGGTATAACTGAATCTGTAAAATAAAATAAATAAAATAAAATAAAATAAAATAAAATAAAATAAAATAAAATAAGCACATTTATTAATTAAGTTACATTATATTTAATTTAATAAAAATGCAAGCAATATCAGAATAATCAAATTCAAGGACTGCCACAAATTGTTGTACAATTTACAATAATTTACAAAAGAGTCAGATTAATAAGTAAGTAAAATGTTATGTTTTTAAAATCATTCAGATGGTTACTGTACAAATAAATATGAATGAACTCATAAAGTAAACAGAACACGCACCAGACACTGGTCACAGTTCCTTCCGGTAACCAGACGTTTACAGTAGCAGTTTCCTGAGTCTGTATCGCATGGACTTCCACCTGGAACCGTCCCCAAAGCATTGCATGTGCATGCTGGGTAACAACAAAACAAAAGCAACTTTTATTTCAGAACTTTCAAAACCATTTTCAAATGAATTGATGAACGATTTGGGTTCACTTTAGTGTGTTAGGCATGTACTTACGCTGGCATCCCAGAGGGTCGTCGCTGAGTCCGTAATGGCCTTGTTTGCACTGGTCACAGCGTTCACCCTCCACATTAGGCTTACAGCGACACTGACCCGCGATCAGCCCAAGAGACACGTCTGTCAGCGCATCACACACTCCACCGTTAAGAGAGCCAACCGGATCGCAGTTACAGGCTGGAAAAGACAAATCCGGACAGTGTACATATGTGAACAGCTAAAAATGCACACAGAAATGCACATGAATCAAATTAATACATTTTAAAAATGTATTTTAATGGTTACCCCATGCTAGTAATTGGATTAATATTAATGAATTATAATCTAAGTTGTTATAAAGTTTAATGTAAAACACATAGACCACATTTATGCATTGTGGTCAAAGAGTTCAAACTTAAAAACCTCAGTCACCACAACAAAAGAGGAATGTGAAACCCGAGACGCGTGTGGTTTGAGGAAGGGCTACGCTTCGCCCTGTGGTGATGGACCACTTCAAAGCCCAGGTGTTTCTGCTCCCAAATCTGCATGAGCAGAGGTGAACAAAGCAACAGCTGGACCAGAATCACATCACAAACTAGACTAGACAGGTAGAGGAGCAGCCGCCGTCTGAAGGGGGAAAAAAAATCAGAGGAAATGACAGGAGAGGAAATGAGAAGGGACACGTACGCTCGCAGATGTTGGGGTCACGGATGTCTTTCTCCGGATTTTGGTAGAAGAAAGGCTTGCACTGCTCGCACTTGTGACCCATAGTGTTGTGCTTGCAGTCGTCGCACACGCCGCCGCTCACGTTAGCCGAGGCCTGATACACAGCCATGTCGAAATGACAGGAATCAGAGTGATGGTTGCAGTTGCACTCTGTGAAAGAAGCAAGGACATGTTAGCGAGGAAATGGTAGATAATGAAGTAACAACTGTACAACAAAAAATTAAGACAACACTGTTTAAAAACTAGAATGCAGTAACAAATAACTACAACTTTTTCACAGCTACAATGCAGTAACAATTGCACAACAAAGAATTGCAACGTTTGAAATCTATAATGCAGTAACAACTGTACAACGAAGAATTGCGATGTTGAAAAAATTTATAATGCTGTAACATCTGTACAACAAAAAAAAAAAGTTAAAAAAACTATAATGCAGCAACAATTGCATGACCAAGAATTACAACATTTAAAAACTATAACACAGTAACAACTGTGACAAAGAATTACAATGTTCAAAAACTGTAACGGAGTAACACCTGCACGACAAAGAATTACAATGTTTGAAAACTGTAATGCTGTAACAACTGTGTGACAAAGAATTACGACGTATAATGCAGTAACAATTGTATGACAAAGAATTTCAGCGTTTAAAAACCATAATGCAATTACAAATGCATGAGAAATTACATTTAAAAAGTGCAACGCAGTAACAACTGCTTGACAAAGATTTACAATGTTTAAAAACTATAACGCAGTAACAACTGCACAACAAATAATTATGACGTTTAACAACTGTAACACAGTAACAACTGTGTGACAATGAATTAAAACGTTTAAAAACTGCAATGGAGTAACAATTGCACATCAAAGAATTATGACGTTTGAAAACTGTAACGCAATAACAATTGTACAACAAAGAATTACGATGTTAAAAAACAATAATGCAGCAACAACTGTGACAAAGAATTACAACATTCAAAAACTGTAACGCAGTAACAACTGCGTGACAAAAAATGACAATGTTTAAAAACTATAATGCAGTAATGATTGCATGAGAAAGAATTACGATGTTTAAAAACTGTAACAAGGTAACAACTGTATGACAAAGAATTACAATGTTTGAAAACCATAATTCAGTTAAACTGCACCAGAAATATTACGTTTAAAAAGCGTAACACAGTAACAACTGCATGACAAAGAATTACGATGTTTGAACACTATAACAGTAACAACTGCATGACAAAGATTTATGATGTTTAAAAACTATAAACGCAGTAACAAAAGCACAACAAATAATTATGACGTTTAAAAACTGTAACACAGTAACAACTGCGTGAAAAAGAATTACAATATTTAAAAACCATAATGCAATAACAACGGCATGAGAAAGAATTACGTGTAAAATATGTAACGGAGTAACAATTGCACATTAAAGAATTACGATGTTTAAAAACTATAATGCAGTAACAATTGCATGACCAAGGATTACAACTTTTAAAAACTATAAGGCAGTAACAATTGTACGACAAAGAATTAAGATGTTTTTTTTAAAACTATGACACAGTAACAACTGCCTGACTAAGAATTACAGTATTTAAAAACTGTAACTCAGTAACGATTGCACAACATAGACTTACAACGTTTAAAAATTATAATGCTGTAAAAATTTCATGACCAAATATTACAACATTTAAAAAGCATAATGCAGTAACAACTGCACGAAAAATTACGTTTAAAAAGTGGAACGCCGTACCATTGCACAACAAATAATTACGATGTTTAACAACTGTAACACAGTAACAACTGCGTGACGAAGAATTACAATGTTTAGAAACTGTAACGGAGTAACAATTGCACAACAAAGAATTACGATGTTGAAAAATATATAATGCGCAACATCTGTAATATTTACATCTGTAAATATTTACAACGTTTAAAAAGTGTAACACAGTAACAACTGCGTGACGTGATGATGTTTGAAAACTATAACAGTAACAACTGCATGACAGAGATTTACAGTGTTTAAAAACTATAAATGTACTAACAATTGCACAACAAATAATTTTAACGTTTAAAAACTGTACAACAGTAACAACTGCGTGACAAAAAATTACAATGTTTAAAAACCAAAGCAAAGAATTGCGATGTAAACTATAATGCAGTAACAATTGTACGACAAAGAATTACGATGTTTGAAAACTACACACAGTAACAACTGCGTGACAAAGAATTACAACATTTAAAACTGTAACGCAGTAACAACTGCGCATCAGACTTACGTTTAAAAATTATAATGCAGTAAAAATTGCATGACCAAGAATTACAATGTTTAAAAACAATAACGCAGTAACAGCTGTGTGACAAAGAATTACGACATTTAAAAACTGTAACGCATCAAAAACTGCATGACAAAGAACTACGTTTTTTTTTAACTATAATGCAGTAAAAACTGCACAACACAGATTAAGTTTAAAAACTACAACACAGTAATTATTGTACAAAACATAATTACGACAATTAAAAACTAACGTGGTAACAACTGTATGACAAAGAATTAGAACATTGAAAACTATTATGCAGTAACAACTGTGCGCCAAAGAATTTTTGACTATATTGTTTTAAGAAGTTACAATAGTTACAAAAAGATTTATTTACCCTGCTACAGAAAAATTAACTTCTCTGAGTTAGTAATGTACCAAAGTTAAAATATTGATATCAAAACTTCATTAGAAACTACAGTGCAGTAAAAAATTGTACTATAAAAAGAACGTCAGCACGTTGTTTAAAAACTGTCATGCAATAACATTCATACAATTTTATAAAATTAATGTTTAAAAACTATAAAAGCAGCGACAAAAGGAATGTTTCAAAACTTGATTTGCAATATAAGAACGTCCAAGATAAAAGCTCTGTATAAACATTCTATATATATATATATTTTTTTTTACAAATAAATAATAAATAATTCATAAATATTACCAGGTTTTTATAACCTGAACTGACCTTGTCATAAAAAGCTATTTTGAAATAAATTAATAGATGCAGACAAAAATGAGCAAAATCCCATAAATGAACATCATACTTTTACAGGCGTTGGTGTTGCGTCCCTCAGCGGGCCTCCAGGGCAGGTCATGGTAAAAGTCTTGACAGCGTTCACAGTTCAGACCCATGGTGTTATGATTACACATACAATGGCCATGGACCTACGGCAAAACAGACATAACAATGATAACCAAGAACAAAATAAATGTAATCAAATTGAGACTGTGTGTGGAACAGTATATTTAAAGGCACCACAAATTATAAACAGAAGTCCTCAAAATGAATTTGAGCTAATTTCCTACTCTGACCCTAACAGGGAAAAGTTTCTTCATACAACAGAAAAAAAAGATGGAGTTGCTCAGAACGATCTACAAATCCGGCCCCTAACCAGATGGCAACAGGAAATGTTTATACTGGATGCATCTGGTCTACATTAAACAAACTCCAGTCCTGGCACAGACACAGATCTAGATACAGTCTATATGTGAGCTTTCACAAAGCTGCTCTGTTCCTGGAGCTGATCTAGAGTCACTTCAGTGCCTTTGAATGAAATTCTTGCACATACAAATGTAGTGAGACTGAGATATGGATGTAATATCTGTTCATTACTTTTGTAAGAGCTCCAGCAGACTGAGACGCATTTCTCTACAGACAGATAGTAAACAGAGGAGGCGGCAGACTAAACAGGAACCTCGTTCCTTTGGTGTATTGCATCTTTGGCTCTGATAGAAACCACAGAAACACATACTACAACTTCAAGCATAAATGAAACAGAACCAAAAAAGGTTTGTAAATAAGAAACTCTGCGTGCATTTTCTCTGCCACATGAGTATTTGCACTGTAAACTATTCAATGATGAAACCACGAGGCGGTCCGCATACTTTCATACTAATGTGAAACAGATCCAAACTGAATTAGCAGCAGACTCTGATGGGACTTCAAACGATTTCTTTTCATGACAAATGTGTGCGAGATGTTTTCTTCAAAGCGGGGGTTTAAAAAGCCACAAAAAGGTCTGCTGCATTTAAATGTGGCATAAATCAAAAACTACATCCTATTAAATATGCTTTATTTATATACTATTCACTCTGGTATAACACTGCATTAAATTTTCCTAATTTTATGTCATATGTGATTGAGTCAGTTTGTGGTGACCGGAAAATTTAGAAAAAGTGTAAAAAGTTTTAAATGGAGCTTGGAATAACAATAAATAATATGTAAAAAAAAAAAATAAAAAAATAAAAAAAAAAAAAAAAATATATATATATATATATATATATATATATATATATATATATATATATATATATATATATATAAAATGTAAAAAAATAAAATATAATAATTAAAAAAATAAACATTTATAATAATTAAAATAAAAAACAAAATAAAATATAGTAACAATTTTATGAAAAAGAATTGTGTGTAAAAAAAATAAAAAATAAATATATATATATATATATATATATATATATATATATATATATATATATAAATATAAAATATAAAAAATATATATAACTAAAAACTATAACAGTAATAACTGCACAAAAAATAATTACAACTAAAATGCAGTAACAATTATATGACAGAATTACATTTAAAAACTATAATGAAGTAACAATTGCACAACAAAGAATTATGACATTTAAAAACTATAGCGCAGTAACAATTGTATGACAAAGAATAACATTTAAAAACTATAACGCAGTAACAACTGCACGACAAAGAATTACATTTAAAAACTATAAGGAATAACAATTTCATGACAAAGAATTATGTTTAAAACAATTGCACGATAAAGAATTACATTTAAAAACTATAATGCAGTAACAACTGCACAACAAAGAATCATTTAAAAACTATAACAGTAACATTTGTATGACAAAGAATTGCGACATTTAAAACTAGAATGCAGTTACAATTGTATGACAAAGAATAATGTTTAAAAACTATAACGCAGTAACAACTGCACATCAAAGAATTGTTTAAAAACTATAATGCAGTAACAACTGCACAACAAAGAAATATGTTTAAAAACTATAACGCAGTAACAATTTCACGACAAAGAATTACATTTAAAAACGACAATAACAACTGCACGACAAAGAATTACAATGTTTAAAACTAGAATGTTACAATAATATGACAGAATAATTTTTCAATACTATAACAACTGCACAACAAAGAAATATGTTTAAAAACTAAACGACAAAGAATTACGTTTAAAAAAACGAAGACAGTAACAACTGCACAGCAATGAATTAGTTTAAAAACTATAATGCAGTAACAACTGCACAACAAGGAATTATGTTTAAAAACTATAACGCAGTAACAATTTCACGACAAAGAATTACGTTTAAAAAAAATGAAGACAGTAACAACTGCACAACAAAGAATTACGTTTCAAAAAACGAAGACAGTAACAACTGCACGGCAACTAAATTAGGTTTAAAAACTATAATGCTGTAACAACTGCACAACAAGGAATTATGTTTAAAAACTATAACGCAGTAACAATTTCACGACAAAGAATTATGTTTAAAAAAACGAAGACAGTAACAACTGCACAACAAGGAATTATGTTTAAAAACTATAACGCAGTAACAATTTCACGACAAAGAATTACGTTTAAAAAAAATTAAGACAGTAACAACTGCACAACAAAGAATTAGGTTTAAAAAAAACGAAGACAGTAACAACTGCACGGCAACTAAATTAGGTTTAAAAACTATAATGCTGTAACAACTGCACAACAAGGAATTATGTTTAAAAACTATAACGCAGTAACAATTTCACGACAAAGAATTATGTTTAAAAAAACGAAGACAGTAACAACTGCACAACAAGGAATTATGTTTAAAAACTATAACGCAGTAACAATTTCACGACAAAGAATTACGTTTAAAAAAAACGAAGAAATTAACAACTGCACGGCAAAGAATTACGTTTAAAAAAATGAAGACAGTAACAACTGCACAACAAAGAATTATGTTTAAAAACTATAATGCAGTAACAATTTCACGACAAAGAATTACGTTTAAAAAACAAAGACAGTAACAACTGCACGGCAAAGAATTAGGTTTAAAAACTATAATGCTGTAACAACTACACAACAAAGAATTACGTTTAAAAAAAACGAAGACAGTAACAACTGCACGGCAACTAAATTAGGTTTAAAAACTATAATGCTGTAACAACTGCACAACAAGGAATTATGTTTAAAAACTATAATGCAGTAACAATTTCACGACAAAGAATTATGTTTAAAAAAACGAAGACAGTAACAACTGCACGGCAACTAAATTAGGTTTAAAAACTATAATGCTGTAACAACTGCACAACAAGGAATTATGTTTAAAAACTATAACGCAGTAACAATTTCACGACAAAGAATTATGTTTAAAAAAACGAAGACAGTAACAACTGCACAACAAGGAATTATGTTTAAAAACTATAACGCAGTAACAATTTCACGACAAAGAATTACGTTTAAAAAAAATTAAGACAGTAACAAATGCACAACAAAGAATTAGGTTTAAAAAAAACGAAGACAGTAACAACTGCACGGCAACTAAATTAGGTTTAAAAACTATAATGCTGTAACAACTGCACAACAAGGAATTATGTTTAAAAACTATAACGCAGTAACAATTTCACGACAAAGAATTATGTTTAAAAAAACGAAGACAGTAACAACTGCACAACAAGGAATTATGTTTAAAAACTATAACGCAGTAACAATTTCACGACAAAGAATTACGTTTAAAAAAAACGAAGACAGTAACAACTGCACGGCAAAGAATTACGTTTAAAAAAATGAAGACAGTAACAACTGCACAACAAAGAATTATGTTTAAAAACTATAATGCAGTAACAATTTCACGACAAAGAATTACGTTTAAAAAACAAAGACAGTAACAACTGCACGGCAAAGAATTAGGTTTAAAAACTATAATGCTGTAACAACTACACAACAAAGAATTACGTTTAAAAAAAACGAAGACAGTAACAACTGCACGGCAACTAAATTAGGTTTAAAAACTATAATGCTGTAACAACTGCACAACAAGGAATTATGTTTAAAAACTATAATGCAGTAACAATTTCACGACAAAGAATTATGTTTAAAAAAACGAAGACAGTAACAACTGCACAACAAGGAATTATGTTTAAAAACTATAACGCAGTAACAATTTCACGACAAAGAATTACGTTTAAAAAAAACGAAGACAGTAACAACTGCACTGCAAAGAATTACGTTTAAAAAAATGAAGACAGTAACAACTGCACAACAAAGAATTATGTTTAAAAACTATAATGCAGTAACAATTTCACGACAAAGAATTACGTTTAAAAAAACAAAGACAGTAACAACTGCACGGCAAAGAATTAGGTTTAAAAACTATAATGCAGTAACAACTGCACAACAAAAAAATTACGACATTTCAAACTTCAACACAGTAACAATTGTATGACAAAAAATTCCGTTTAAAAACTATAATGCAGTAACAATTGTACAAAAATAATTATGACGATTAAAAACTGTAACAGTAACAACTGTATGACAAAGAACTTCAACTGATTTCTTTTCATGACAAAAGTGTGTAAAATGTTTTCTTCTCAGCAAAGGTTTAAAAAGCCACAAAAGGTCTGTTGCATTTAAATATGGCATAAATCAACAACAACATCATACTAAATTTGCTCTATTTATCCCCAATTCATTCTAGTATAATACTGCATAAAATTTTCATAATTTCATCTCATATGTAATTGCTAAGTGGTGACTGGAGGGAAAATTTAGAAAACGTGTAAAAAAATAATAAATAATAATAATTATAATAAAAAAAAAAAAAAATATATATATATATATATAAAATATGTTAAATTTCAATAACAAATGGCTTTTCCAGGGCATAAAACTCACCATGCCATCCACAACCTCTCCAGCTCCATCGATGGGGGCACATTCAGACGCGTGACCATAACAAAAACAGTTTCCTCTGACCACCATGTCGTAGATCGCGTAGTAGTACTTCTCTTTGATTTCTATACGTGAGTCCAGAAGATTGTCCCCAAGAGTGTGCAGCTTAGTGAACTTCACCCTCAGATTAGTGATCTTCAACATGTCTATAAATGTTGGGAAGCAAGAAGTTAGCAATACAGCAATTTAGTTGGACTATTAGGCCACAAGGATGTAAGTCAAAATGTTTTCATTTGCTTTCTTACTTTGGATTCTGGGGCTGTAAGGATCTTCAATCCTGAAGGCCGGATCCAAAACCCTAAAGATGACCTTTAAAAGCCAAAGGAACAAGAGTCAATGGAAAATCGAGTATATTAGCAAGTGCTCACCAGGAGTGCAGTGCATTTCCAGAACTCACCTCGCCCTCAGTTGAGGGTTCAATGTCGGAGTAACGAGAATCGCAGATAACGTCGTCCACTTTGGTCATGGGTCCTTGAGAGACAAAGGGGAAGGAGGCCTCGCAGTCATAAGCGAAGTAACGGTACACTTGCCAAGTTCTTCCAAAGTCAGAAGAACGTTCGATCACCATCGCAGCAGGTCTGAACGTCTAGATAGGAAGCACCAGATGACACTGTCAACTTGGGATTCATACTTCTAGTATGGATAATAACCCTGTATCATAAAGATTGATCCCTACATAGTATCTATACTAATTTTTGGTTTCAGTTCAATTTAATGTGACGCTATTACAGTGTAATTACACAAAGAAGTAATGAGTAATATTAATTAACTGCATTTAATCATTATAGGGTTAAGTTTAAGGTTAGTTTTTTGTAATTAAGCATAATTTATTATTATTAAATGCATGTAACATTAGTTCATTAGTTAACATTAGAATGAACAACACTTCTACAGTATTTATTGATCTTGGTTAATGCTAATTTTAGCATATTACTAATTATTATAAAATCACAAGTTGTGCTTGTTAACATTAGTTAATGCACTGTGAACTAACATGAACAAACAATGAATGATTGTATTTTTATTGACTGAAATTAAAAAAAAAATACTGTAATTAATAAATACTGTAATGAATGCATTGTTCATTGTTTGTTCATGTTAGTTAATACATTAACTAATGTTAACAAATAACACTACGGTTTAAAAAAAAAAAAAATCTTTTGCTGAAGAAAAATGTTATAAAATTAAATTATGCAGAAAAACATACAGGCCAAAATGGTAGTATTATATCATCCAGTGTTATGTTAGTATCAAAGTTACAGTTTTTGTTACTATTTTTATTTTATTTCTATATTTTCTGTTTTCACTCATTTTAGTTACTTTTTTTGTAATTTTATTGTGTATAATTGTCATTTTTAAAATATCTTTATTTAGTTTTCATTCATTTTAATTATCAGTTTTAGTTAGAGTTATTTTGCTTGATCAAGATGATCAAGTTAATGTGTATATACATTACCGTTCAAAAGTTTGGGGTCAGTACATTTTTATTGTTTCTTTTTTTTTTTTTTTTTTTTTAAGAAATTAATACTTTTATTCACCAAGGATGTATTAAGTTAATAATTAAAAGTTTATTAAAAGTTAATAATAAATAATTTACATTGTTATAAAATATTTATATTTTGAATAAACACTGTACTTTTTAAACTTGTTATTCATGAAAAAATCCTGAAAAATAAAATTACAGGTTCCAAAAAATATTTGGCAGCACAACTGTTGATATTATCCAACATTGATCATTCTAATAATAAATCCGCATATTAGAATGATTTCTGAAGGATCATGTGACACTTAAGACTGGAGTAACAGCTGATAAAAATTCAGCTTTTCATCACAGGAATAAATTAAGTATGTTAAAATAAAAAACATTATTTTATATTGTAAAAACATTTTGCAATATTACTGTTTTTTTTTCTATATTTTTAATCAAATAAATGCAGCCTTGATGAGCATAAGAGACTACTTTAAAGACTATTACGTCCCTGAGATTCTGAAGCAACTCAACCCACTTGTTCTGACTTACATGACACAGCTTTTTTAAAGTCTGATATTCTACAGAAAGCATTGGTTTCATGTGCTGTCCAGATGTTGAGAGGTGCTTTGGGAAATTTTTTCTTAATTAAAAACCTATTAAAGCGATTTGTCTCTCTTGAGGGAAATTAGCTTGAAAATTGGGACATACAACTAGTGCATTAAAATGATCTCTGACCTCAGTCTTACTGACCCCAAACTTTTGAACGGTAGTGTATACATATATATATATATATATATATATATATATATATATATATATATATATATATATATACAATTTTATTACAGTTAACAATCATTCAGTTTAGTAGTTTTTATGATTTTAGTTTTGGTTAAAAATATTAACCCTGATCTCATCACTAGTTTCATAATTTGTCAAAAATTATGAAAATGAAAAATGTACAAAAATTTTAAATAATGATTTTAAGATATAATGTTAAATGGCTAGAAATTTAACTTGTAGAAATTGTGAACATTTTTATTTAATTGAAGCTCTGGTATCAATATTAGTAATACTGGTCTGGAAAGTATTTGAAAGTATTTGGTATATATACAATTTTATTTTATTACAGGATTTTAGCTTTGGTTAACAATATTAACCCTGATCTCATCACTAGTTTCATAATTTGTCACAATTTGCCTTTTTTATAATGTTTTTTAAGATATAATATTAAATTGCTACAAATTGAACTGTTAGAAATTATTAAAAAATCTATTTAATTGAAGTTCTGACATCAATATTGGCAATACTGGTCTGGAAAGTATTTGGTATTGGATCAAAAGTAATTTTATATTACATATGTATTACAACAAACAAGCTGTGATGTTTTGTTTCTGTACAGTTTCCCCACGATCTTTGCAATAAAACATCCCATGCACTATTGTTCTCTTGACGCCAGTTGTTTCTCTGATATCTCTGAACTGTATTGCTGAAGTGAGATCATGCTGAAATGTAATCTTTAGCAGAAGCATTCCAGTCGTCTCAGTCGGCTGCACAGCTGGGTTGATACCAGACCTCCCACGGCTCCCACACACTAAGCAGCACTTCCCCTCCTGCCAGCAAAATCCACATCAACCCCCTTCCCTTCCCAAATTCTCTCCCAACGACTGCAAATCTCACCTCAGCCCGAGGCTGCGGCGACACCTTCCCCCCAAAACACACATCGCCAGCTGACTGTCCCATCGGCACTTACTTTAAAGGTCATGATGAGGTGGGTGAAGTGGAACTCTGCCTCAAGGTTAAGCTGGATTGTGACGTTCTCCAGGCCTGAGAAAGAGAGATAAAGACATTAAGACAAAGAGTTGTATTTCTTTACATTTATTAATGCAATTCCATTGGTTAACCGACAAACTGTTCTTTACTATGTTCTTTAGGTTATTTTTTGGCATCTGTGGTTCCCTAAAGAATTTTAACATCAATAGAACCTTTCCATTCCACTAAAGGTTCTTTTAAGGACTGTTCATGGAACCAAAATTAACCAAATAAAATATCTTAATTTGTGTTTTGAAGATAAACGAAGGTCTTATGGGTTTGGAACAACATGATGGTGAGTAATTAATGACAGAACTTTCATTTTTGGGTGAACCATCCCTTTAACTAATGGGACCTTATTGTAAAGTGTTACAGATTTTCTTCATTATGATGATGAAACTGTGAGGAAGGCTTGAACAACATAGTTTCAGTACAAATTACACAATTTTAACGGGAACATCTGCAGCTTGTACATTAAGAAACAATTGCCCTAATAGTACTGGAGACCTCCACCGCTCTTTAGTTACACTAAACAACTGCGTTTTTAGTGGGAAAGCACTTTAGGGGTCTATAAACATCAAAAATAAAAATAAATAGAGTCATATTTTTAATTAGGTAGGAAGTCACCCCTTGTATTCCCAGGCTTTTGGCCCAGTTGGCTGCTGTATCTCTCATGGGTATGTAGTTCTCTGTCCTCCTACCCCATACTCTCTACTAAACTATACATTCACAGGCTTCTCTGGTTGCATTCATGGCCCCTCGTTTCCTGTCCCCACTACATTTCACACTCCTCCGCTGCAATAACCAGTAAATCTTTGGATTTCCAGTTCCTCTGTCTGTTCGTGTCATCGAGGAACATATGGCCTGTGCTGTACATTCTGATAGCTTGAAACAGCTGGACCTTCTCCATGTTGGCTGAAGATGTTTCGCAACTGAACCGTGGCTTCATTGGTTTTAGGAAAATGGGAATGTTCCCAAGTAAAATATGCTTTCTTAAAAATCTTCTGAACTTATATGACAGGTTTGTGTGAGGAACAGTATGAACTTTAAGTCATTATTCACAGAAAATTGCCTTTTGTAGTAGGTTGTGAAACGTAACACCTTGTGTGGGTTTAAGGGTCACACAAGTTTAAGTTAAAAAAATATAAGCATCAATGATAAAGAAAAGGAAAAATCTTTACATACTTTCATAATTTACATACTTAATATACTTCCCTTACACCTTCAATACATACAATTGAGTATATTAATCAGTTTCTAAATATGCTGTAATAAGTTTAAAATATTTTTAAAAAGACAAAAAAGTGTTTTTTTTTTGTTTGTTTTTTGTTTTTGTTTTTTTTTTCCAATTATAATACAGTATTTATTTATAAATGTCTTCAGGTTTTCGGTCGCACCACATGACATTTTACTACCTGAGCTAACCTTGTCATACAAATATTAAAATATTTGATATTTTAAGAGATATACTGATTTCTGCTAAATTATCTGCCCAATTTTCTAATACGTTCCCTCGTTTTATGTAAATCATGCACAAGAAATAATTCGTTTAAAGTAATGGTGTGCTCTATATAATAAATTGTTCCCTCATGTTAAATAAATCATGCACACAAAATGATAAAAAAAAGTAAGGGAGGACAGGAAGTAGAACGAATCATTTCGTCCACAAGATTTACTTAAAACGAGGGAACGAATTAGTATATCGACCACACAATTTAGTAAAACAAGGTGCACAATTTAGTATAACAAGAGAACGAATTAGTAAATTGTGTGCACATTTTAGTAAAAACAAGGGAACAAATTGGTAAATTCTGTGCATGATTTAGTAAAGCGAGGGAACGAATTAGTAAATTGGAAAATTATGCAGATGATTTAGTACAACAAGAGAATGAATTAGTAAATTGTGCGCACGATTTAGTAAAACGAGGGAAAGAATTAGTAAATCATGTGCACAATTTAGTAAAATGAGAGAACAAATTAGTAAATTGTGTGCACAATTTAGTAAAACAAGGGAATTAATTAATAAATGGTGCACAGGATTTAGTAAAACGAGGGAACGAATTTGTAAATTGTGAGCACGATTTAGTAAAACGCGCGAATGAATTAGTAAATCTAGTGCAAAATTTAGTAAAACAAGGGAACGAATTGGTAAATTGGGCAGATGATTTAGTAAAGCGAGGGAACGAATTAGTAAATTGGTAAATTATGCACACGATTTAGTACAACGAGAGAATAAATTAGTAAATTGGGTGCATGATTTAGTAAAACGAGGGAATGAATTGGTAAATTATGCACACGATTTAGTACAACGAGAGAATAAATTAGTAAACTGTGCGCATGATTTAGTAAAATGAGGGAAAGAATTTGTAAATCATGTGCACAATTTAGTAAAATGAGAGAACAAATTAGTAAATTTAGTAAAACGTGGGAATGAATTAGTAAATCTAGTGCAAAATTTAGTAAAACAAGGGAACGAATTGGTAAACTGGGCAGATGATTTAGTAAAGCAAGGGAACAAATTAGTAAAACTGTTAATTATGCACAGGATTTAGTAAAACTAGCAAATTAATTAGTAAATCGTGCACATGATTTAGTAAAAAGAGGGAATGAATTAGTAAATTGTGTGCACAATTTAGTAAAACAAGGGAACGAATTACTAAATCGTGCCCAAAATTTATGAGAACAATATTTTTTAAAAAATATGTTTTTTATTTTGGTTTGAAACAGCAGAAATTACACAATCTTTATTTGGCAGGTAGAAAACTCTTTCCCAAGGGAAAAAGAGATGTCATTTCACACTTTAAAAACAGGTCATCACCTTAACTGGTCAGCAATTACACAACTGCTTTGAAGTAGTTAGTCTCTCCATTGGCCTGATTATAGGGGAACTAACGGACACACTAATGAGAGAGAGTTCCCTCTAATAAGACCCTGTTTCACAACCTTCCTACATTCCCATGAGAACTACACGAATAGTGCAGCCTTTCACATCCGTGACTAAACAAACTCTTAAAATAGTAGTGAATAGTATTGAAAAGGAAGGAAGATGTGCAATTGTTTAGTTTGGAGCCACAACACAACTCACCATTTTCCGACTGCCACCAAGTCTTGAGGCGGTTCGGGGCAAACGTAGTCACGACATTTTCGATTCTGTGGCTGGTTATTTGGTTCACGCTCTCATCGTAGGATTCCCTGGAATCGCACACAAAGCACTTCTTCTCTTCCTGTGATAGAGGGGGTGGAAAAGCCAGATAATGTCAATGGCATTCTTGTGATGCAAGAACTCCTCCAAAATGAAATGAATGACTGTAAGGGTCCCTGAGATTCTGAAGCAACTCAACCCACTTGTTCTGACTACATGACACAGCTTTTTTAAAGTCTGATATTCTACAGAAAGCATTGGTTTAATGTGCTGTCCAGATGTTGAGAGGTGCTTTGGGAAATTTTTTCTTAATTAAAAACCTATTAAAGTGATTTGTCTCTCTTGAGGGAAATTAGCTTGAAAATTGGGACATACAACTAGTGCATTAAAATGATCTCTGACCTCAGCTGCAAAGGTTTGTTTTTGATGACACCACCTAGTTTTACATGATTAAACATGAATAGAGATGAAGATCAACTGAACACTGCTGATCAAAAGAACTGATACAATGGTGATGGAAATTCTTGGTCTCGTGACAAAACTTGGAAGCAATTATCTCTCTGTTATGGTTTGACGTGAGTGATTATCATTCAGCCATAGCATCGAGGAGCATGTTGGGGTTTTGAAGATTCAGAAGACCCACATAAGATGTTCAATAGCCCTACGTAAAACATTTTAAGGCGTTTTGTCTAGAAGGAAGCAGTCTAGACGCTTGAGGATCACAGGAAACAAATCTCTGAAACAAACATGTTCCAAAAACACCCACATGAAATAACAGGACTGCAATAAAGCTCTTTCAGAAGATGTTCCAGATAAAAGCCCTAAGGGGTGTTGGGAGAAATCCCACAGAGTGGAAATAAAATGCATAAATTCTCAATTGTGGCGTTAAAAAACAATTATCAGGCCAAGTATAAAACCCACAGGGGTGCAGTATATCAATTGACATCATGACGTTACCATAAAATTAATGCTTGTCTTTGCAACTTTTTGCAAATTGATAAACAAAGTCCTTGTAATTTCCACCACAATGGAATGATGTTAGCACATCAGAATTTTAATTGAAAGTCAATAAGTCAATCTTTCTGAGACTTTGAAGCCCAAAACATCTGTACTTATTAATGAAGGATAACGTTTTGATTTGCAGAACATAGATTACCTGCAAATGACTGACGATGCAAAAAGGCTCTGGTTTCTGGAGGCCGCATGTGGAAGTGGCCGAGAGTTGGTGCGCTCTTCCAATGAGAAGATCTCCTGTGGCGGGATAACAGCTCCCCTCTGTGCAAACATCTCCTAGCTCAGGCACATCTGCGAGAGCCCATGCCCCTAAAACTTTGTGGAAGAAGCATATAGACTTTGTTTGCTTGTATCTTCAAGGTTCTTTAAGTTTCAGTTTTAGAAAAGCTCAAAAGAGGCTGCTAAATTGACATACATACTTACATATATATAAAATGGACCATCAGCTACCTTGCTGTCTATATTTAGATGCAGTTGGCATCATGACAGTTAATATAAATTAAATTTAAATTAACTACACTACCAGTCAAAAGTTTTTGAACAGTAAGATTTTTAATGTTTTTAAGGAAGTCTCTTCTGCTCACCAAACCTGTATTTATTTGATCCAAAGTACAGCAAAAACAGTACAATTTTGAAATATTTTTACTATTTAAAATAACTGTTTTCTATTTGAATATATTTTAAAATGTAATTTATTCATGTGATCAAAGCTACATTTTCAGCATCATTTCTCCAGTGTCACATGATCCTTTAGAAATTATTCTAATATGCTGATTTGCTGTTCAAGAAACGTTATTATTATTATTATTATTACTATTATCATTATTATCAATATTTACAGTTGAGAACATTTTTTTTCACTATTCTTTGATGAATAGAAATATCTAAAGATCAGCATTTATCTAAAATAAAAAGCTTTTGTAACATCATACACTAAATTATTCAAAAGCCATTTTTTGGAAAAAGAAATTATAGGAATGAATACTTTTATTTAGCAAGGATGCTTTAAATTGATCATAAAGTGATAATAAAGACATTTATAATGATACAAAAGATTTCTATTTTAGAAAAAAATTCTAGTTTTTTTGAGCAGCAAATCAGAATGTTAGAATGATTTGTGAATGGAGTAATGATGCTAAAAATTCTGCTTTGAAATCACAGGAATAAATTACAATTTAAAATATATTCAAATTTTTACTATTTTTGAACCCTTTAACTGTCACCATCCACTGTGGGACGCCTAAGTTTACTTCACCATATTACAAATAAATATTATTCTAATCCTTACAAACTATACATTGTTGGAAAGGTCTAAGACTCCTAAATAAATATTTTACCATATTTTTGTGTTACAAATTAAGTAGGAAAAGTAATAGATTAATATATGTCAAAAGTGCAACTTAAAAAATCTACATCATAACATGAGTTCTGACCTTTGTCACAAAAGACTTTCTTCGTTGCCTTTTTCCCTATCACACTTTAGAAATCATAAGAAATTATATATCAGCTCAAAACTTAAAATCTCAAAATTCATCCTTTGAAAAGCATTTTAAAATCAGACATTGCATTACCATGGAAAATGTATATCAAAATCATATTACAGAATGTTTTTATTCATGAAAATTGAAAAAAAGAAAATCTGGATAGTGCATTTTTATGTCTGTGTTCAAAAATGGGAGTGACAGTTAAAGGGTTAAGTAGTAAAAATATTTCAAAATTGT
Source organism: Cirrhinus mrigala (assembly GCA_036247105.1). NCBI lineage: Eukaryota > Metazoa > Chordata > Actinopteri > Cypriniformes > Cyprinidae > Cirrhinus > Cirrhinus mrigala. Next base: position 7,458,710 of record CM070031.1, read on the forward strand.
ACTGATTTTGCTGTATTTTGAATCAAATAAATGCAGGCTTGGTGAGAAGAAGAAACTTCTTTTTTTAAAAAAAAAAAAAAAAAGAATAAATAATAATAATAATAATAATAATAATAATAATAATAAACAACTATTCAAAAAGTTTTGACTGGTAGTGTAAGTATATTAAACCTTAAATGCAAAAAAAAAAAGTTAATTTATGTGCAATAAGACAACAGCAAATATAATTCACAAATGAGCAGGCAAAGGTGTAAAATACATAGAATTTGTAAAATTACATACATTAGAATATTTACTTTCTTTTGAAAGTTTAAGTGATGTATTTAAAGTAAATAGATTGAATAACTGTTAAAAAGTTTGAGAAACTGCTTTGTGTCAATTGAAATAGGGAAAACCTCTATAAAGAGACTTTGCCTCAACAAAACTAAAATGAGACTTACTTAAAAGGGCTGCGAGCTGTAACAGCATGTTTCTAGATTCTTTCTTCAGCCTGGGTGCAGTAATCCTGGTTTTGCTCGGAAACTGCAGCACTGAGACTGATCCCTGCAGACCGTGCTGCTGCTTTACTACAGCGGGAGCTGCGCTAAACTTTTTCTCCTCAGCCGCTAATCTACTGCGCATGCGCACAACGCTTTCAACTAGTTTCGCGCTCCCCCTCCCCCATTGACGGAGGTGATCTTGAGGTAAGCAACGGTCAGTCAGAAACGGATACAAGTAATTAAAAGAGCACTTAAGTGTAAGTTTAAGTACTCGAAAATAATGTACACGTCAAATGAACAACACTGATAGCAGATACTTGTATAAAGTGATGGGAACGCGCCATTTGAAAGGATTTTAAACGGTAACGTTACCTCAGACTCAGATATTTTTTTTCTCTTTGAATAGGGAGCGATTGTACGGGTTTGTGAAAAATGAATGAGAAGACTAACATCTTTGGCTCCAGTTTGGTAATATAGTCATATTGGCCACGTATGCTGCAAGGTTTTCAATTTGTATATTGGGAGCGACAAAATGTCAGACGGATTTATCGTAATTCTACTTTAATTGTGTTTATACCACGCTTTAATAACGATAATTATATCAAATACTACCATGGACTGCTATAATCATTTCACCATGGTATTAAAAAATATGCCCCCAAGGTACTAAAATGGTACAACGGTGGTATATTTTCTTGAAAACCTTGGTACTATGTGGTATTTGTTGTTAGTGTTAAGAGAAAGACAAAACCTTTCTGTGGTTGCAACAGAAAATGTTTTTATTTAAAAGTTAAAAGATAAAATTCACGTTTTTCATAGTAAACTAGTTTCTCACACACAATTACAAAGTCTTAACAATTACGTTAACAGCTATTCATACTCCCAGTGAAATGGCCTTAAATAAGGGAGGATTCCTCAGTAATTAGACAGTTTAAAGGTGAGTCAAAGAGCAGGAGGTTCATGTGGAACTGATGTGGATTTGGTGGTTGTCTTGACTGAGATAAATTAGTGTAATAATGACTAAGAAGAGGAACACAGAACTTAGTTTAGATGTTAGGAATTAAATCAGAGACTTGGATCAGCAGAATATTCCTTAAGCAATAAAAAGTGGTCAGATATTTCGATATTAAGTTAGGCAAGTACTCCAAAGTATACATTGTTAAAAAGTGAAACCTAACTTGATTTTATTTTAAGGTCATTCAACCTACATCCTGTCCTTTAACTAGCTCGTGTAGTGTTTCTCTTTGTTTTTTCTTTGTAGACTTCAGGAAAAGATTAGGTGAGGTGACAACTAATAGCTGCAGATCCCTCTGAAGCCTGAAAGACACTGTTTAAGCATTCAGCAGAAAGTCTGACCAAAAAAAAAAAAAAAAGTTCAGTCAAGTAATTTTTAAGTTGTAACATCTAAATCATCTTGTTTTATTCAAGTCAAAAATACTTAGTAATATGGATGAATCAATCAAACTACATTAGGTTTTCTTTATCTTGACCCAATGAAGATGAAATTGTCTCAGACGAAATGTGTCCCAACAACAATAAAGTAGTTAAAAAGGGGGGAAGATCCACTCAGCCAGACCAACGAAATAACATCAGTGGGGCTTTACCTTTGGTTTTGCAATTCAATAGTAAACGGAGAGGCTGTTAACACCACAGGACAAAAGCACAGACCCTCCACCTCCTGCGAGAGACAAACGAACACATTCCACAAGCAGCAGGCGTCTAAACTTGACTGACTTATCTAAATGCCCATGGAACAGCTGTTGAGCTCAATTCTAAAAGTAATAATGAAGTAGGTTTTTAATCAAGAGGTTTTAATTACTTATCAGTGAACCAAAAACAATGAAAATACTTTTGGAGGAAACCTAGAGGGATATGCCTAAACAGCTCAGACATAAGCCAATTTGGAAAGACCTGAACAGAATTGAATTAAACAATAATTGAAGTATCTTCTCTGATTGTCTTAAGTCTGATTCAAATGAAACCCAAGAGTCTTTCTGAATGATTCATTTGAAAACCTTGCTCATAACAACTCAAAAAAAAAGTTTTGTTGTCATTGTTTTGTGGTACACATTCTTTTTATGTAATCTTATTCAGTTCATCAAGCTGATAACTGGAGTAAAATATGATTTGTTTAGCTGTGGCACTGAAGATTCAAGCAGTGAGGAAACAATACTGCTTGGTTTGCGTGATGTAGCTGACATTTTTGAATTTTACTCTTGCGACCTCTTGTGGACAGTAAGGGTTATGCCCTACCTATGTGAGATCCTCAAACATAAGATTGGCCCATAATTTGCTAAAAAATATACTATAAATAAAATACTTGAGATTTAAAAAAAAAAAACTGGACAGAACGAGAATACAATCATAAGCAATCTCTGGTGCATGATGAGAACCGATTCATAGCACTAGATTGTAAACAAAAAGTCAGCAAACCCATAAAGCACCAGGATGAAAGGACTGCACTTATCCCATAATCCTAGTCCATTGCCTTCGGCATTTTCCCATGGCAAACACTGAAACGGCTTCCTCTAATTTTGAGGAAGGGAAGCTCTTGCAGGCTTAAGTGGAGCACAGATTGTATTTATTCACTTTGTCAACAATAAAGTTCCTCAAGTTATCTGCCTCCTTCTGGAGTGCCTCCAAATCTTTCAATCTTCCTTCTTTTCTTTCAGCTGCATCCAAAATCCTTTTCTCCAGGTCTGAAAAGACAAGGATGAACAAGAATTTCCTATTGCTAACAAGAAATGAACACCTAGCTATTGCAATTCATAATACTCTTAAATCCAGATGCATTCTGCCTCCTTTGATACTGTACCTTCAATTTTCTTCATTTTATCCTCCACATTTTTAGCCAGCGTTTCTGCCTCCATTGTGATGTTCTTCAGACGTTCGTTAGCCTCTTCGTTAACGTTCTGGTTTGTGCCATTCCGTTTTAATTTTTCGAACTGCTCTTTCAGTTCCTCAAGATCCTACCAATGCAGAAAAGCAATCCACTCTATTAGTACAATTTTAAATAGTAACCATGTTTGTACGTCCAACATACTGGTTATTTAAATAAATATATGTACTTGTGCCTGTGAGACTTACCTTTTCGGCGTCTTTGGCACTGTCGAGCGCTGCATTGGCAGCATCTTTGGCCTCCTTCCCCTGAGCTCTGTTCATCTCCGTCTTATCCTTCAAGGCCTTGATTTCATCCAGTAACTTTTTGGCACGAGTCGAATTCAGATTATCCTCAATATTTTTTAGTTTAGTTTCAGTCTGTTTAAAAGTGATGAGAAAATATTGTTACGAAGCAGTTTATTAGGGCAAAAAGTAGCAATTATCTCTCAAAATAAGGTTATGCCATACATGTCTGGAATGACATGAAGGTGAGTAAAAAATGATGTAATTACTCACTTAAACATTCCTTCAAACATTGTTAAGCAAAATATACCAGTACCTCATTAATGTTCCCCCTGATAATGTCATTGTTTTCTCCAGCCTCGTCCAGATAACTGATTATCTTGTCATTGAGCTTTGCTGTATCAGTGAGTGCTTTCTCTATCTCGCTCACATTGATAGCCTTGGTTCTGTTCCTGGTTATGCAACAACCAAACAGGATTAGTGACACTGGTGTCCACAGCACAATGGTAAATGGTAAAAACTACAGCTTTGACACATAGACTTCATAATTGCAGCCTCACAAGATTTCTTTGGCCTTCTCCTTCATGTCTTCAGCAATTCTGGCTTGTTTTTCCAAGTGCTCTAGATCATCATCGAAGTCGGTGACGTTTGCCAGGATCCTCTTGATGTCCTCTATCATGTCCTTGATCTCATTAGGGGACTTGGGCAGCTGAATGGACAGCACAGCATTGGCCAGTTTCTCAATGTCCTCTGGCTTCACCATCTCATCTGTTAAGGTACAAGACTCAAATAAATTTACATTTTACCATGCCAAATGAAAACATAAGTCTATTTTTAGTTAAATTGTTAAGTTTGTTTTTTTGTGATCAAGGGCTGTCAGGTTCAATGGAAGGCCAGTTCACACTAACTGTTCGATTTTTGCATGTGGTTTGTCTGTTCAGACCCATGTGAAAATATGGTAGACAGGCTGAAAAAAATTACAAACTGTCTGACAGTAGGTTCCGTAACTCGCTTATGGAAAAGCAGAAATACAGCTACAAGGATAGCTGTGTACAACTTTTTGTTTCTGACACCAACTTTTCATGGAGAAGAAAAGAAGTCAACATGTTTTCAAACAGATGTTCAGATTTTTGTAATTACTGAAAAACACCAAATACAACAGAACAGAGACAAGTTTCCGAATTTCTTCTCAGTTATTCACTGTTGCTTAGCAAAATAGTTGGTTCGTGAGCCCCATCTAGTGATGGCTGCTTTTGAAACACTGCTTCATGAAAGGAGAAGTGCACTTCCAGAACAAAAATTGACAGATAAATGTACTCACCCCTTGTCATCCAAGATGTTCATTTTTCTTTCTTCAGTTGTAAAGAAATTGTGTTTTTTGAGGGAAACATTTCAGGATTTTTCTCCATATAATGGACTGATATGGTGCCCCGATTTTGAACTTCCAAAATGTAGTTTAAATGCAGCTTCAAACGATCCCAAATGCAGTTGTAAACAATCCCAGTTGAGGAAGAAGGGTCTTATCTAGCGAAACGATCGGTTATTTTCATAAAAATAATACAATTTATATACTTTTTAATGTCAAATGCTCGTCTTACTCTGCCTGAACTGTTTTTGTGTGGTTCATGACAGTTAGGGTATGTTGAAAAATTCCCATCTCATGGGAATCCCATCTCCCTCAACTTCAAAATCGCTTTATATCGCTGTGTAAACTTTTTTGTTAAGGGTGTTTGATCTTCTTTGCATTTTCTCTTTGCAAAGACTGTGTCGGTACTTCTGCAGTGATGTAGGATGATTTTGAAATGATTTTTGAAGTTGAGGGAGAAAATATGATTGGAGTTTTTCAACATACCCTAACTGTCTTGAACCATAACGCGCAAAGTTCAAGGAGAGAAAGACAAGAAGAGCGTTCGAGATTAAAAAGTATTTAAATTGTATGTTTTTAATGAAAATAACCGAATGTTTCGCTAGATAAGACCCTTCTTCCTCAGCTGGGATCCTTTACAACTGCATTGGTGATTGTTTGAAGCTGCATTTAAACTGCATTTTGGAAGTTCAAAATCAGGGCACTATATCAGTTCATTATATGGAGAAAAATCCTGAAATGTTTCCTTTAAAAAACATAATTTCTTTATGGCTGAAGAAAGAAAGACATGAACATCTTGGATGACAAGGGGTGAGTACATTCTCTGTCAATTTTTGTTCTGGAAGTGGACTTCTCCTTTAATGAAGCTTTGAAATTTTTGTGAATCATTTGTTTTGAAACAGTGGTTCGGAGTATGTATCAAACCACCAAGGTCAGGTGATTTCAGTAAACGAGGCTTTGTTATGTCATGAGTAGGGGTGTAACGGTACACAAACATGATAGTTCGGTATGTACCTTGGTTTTGACGTCACGGTTCGGTATGATTTTGGTGCACCAGGGGGAAAAACTAAACATCTTTTTTTTTTAATCAAACAGTTTAGTGAACAATTTGCTCTTTCTTCAAATAAATTCAGTTTGAATTAAAATTTTCTTTGTGATAAAAATCAACCTTATCTTATGCTTTAAACTATAGGGAGCCCTTACGTTAGGCTACTATAAGGTTAGTCTTGCGTAGCCAGACCTTCAGACTAACGGCTGAAGGTCTGGGAACCTTGTCCGCTTTGAAGGGTCAAGACCCGCTCAAAAGGCCATTTGACTGACAGGTAAAGCAACCAATCACGTTTCGTTTTGTGGTACGTCATGTTTAGGGGTGTGGAAATGTCGCCACAATAACAGACCGGTGTGTAAAACTCTTGGACATATTTTAAAGATTCTATGGCGTGAAATATAAGTATTTCACATACTTTTGAAAATCTAGAGTTTAGTTGATACTGATAAGCGCTCATTGTCATAGTTGTAAACACGACCACTTTCTTCTTCGATGAGTGAGTTTGGGGTCACGGCATTAAAGAAAGCAACGCAAACGTCTCCCGGAAATCTTGTTTTAACCAATCCAGTGACGACTTTGAAACTCCTGAAGTGTTTCTGGATAAGTGTGCCATATGCATCAGACGTTTAGCCAACGTTCAGTGTGTGTGACGTCTGAGGCTGAGACTACTATAAGGTTACAATTAACAACAGAGCCCAATCTTAAATTTAATTACTATTTATTTTTAAATATAATAATCAACACTCAACGTAAAAAAAAAAAAAAAATGCATACATGCAGTTTTTAACTTATAAGTTATAAAATTTCTATTTGTTTTTGAAATATATTCAGTTACACAGTGGCTTGTCATAACTTGTTTCATAACAGATTAATTTAAAAAATACATTAAAAAAAAATAAGACATCACTAACAGGTAAAGTAAAATATAATGAGTATATAGTGTAATATTTTGCAAAACTTCTCTAGTGAACTAACAAACTGTGGACACTGATGACTTGCCTGAGGTAAATGAAATGCTGTCACATTTTGTTTGGAAGCTGTTTTATTGACGTTTTTCTGCATTTTACACTGATTGAGCGATTACAGAAGGCATGAGATGTTTATTCATGTTGATTTCACGTTAAAACTAGCAGTAAAGAGTAAGGAAAGATTGCGTTAACTTGCACTCCATTTACAAGTCTGCACAGCGTCACGGCTCCGACACGTTTATACCAGCCGAGACACGGCATGTTTCTGAAACATCCCAGAAGCGGCTCTCCGAGGCGTTTATACAGTGATCTGTCATTCCACACAGGGCTCACAAAATCGCTAGCCCGACGTCCCGGGGCTATTGTGTTTTCCAGTCGGCCTACCAAAATGTATCATCACCCTGCCCAGCGGACTATCTTAAATACAGATCTCCCGCGGGTCCTTAAAAACTCATACATTTTTAATATCAAACTTAAGGGTATAAAAAGTTTAAAATACATTAAACTGTATAAGAAATGTCTTAATTGTAATTTCAAGAGGTCTTACAGTTGGGGACGAAAGGCAAGAATCGCTATAAGGCTGGATTAAACTTTAAAAGGCATTGAATCATTGAATAAATATGAGCGCTGCACGTTTTAAAGTCAAAACGCGTTGTGAATGTCTTACTGAAGGGAACCGACTGTCCTCAGAAATGTGTTGTTGCCCTTTTTATTCCATCTTACATCTAATGCCTGATAAAGCAGCGTTTATGAGCGCGGTGCTGCTTTGTGTACATCCGTTATCGGGAAACCGCTATATTGTGCAGCTCCAAATTCTTTGATTCTTTGAATTTGCATTTCCAATAAGCCTTTCTTGCTGTTTATGGTCAGGTCAATGCAAATATCGAGTTGTAAATGTGAAAGAAGTTAATGTACCTTCTAAAAAGCTAACCAATTAAGACAGTAATATTTATACGTTTCAAATTAGTATACAAATTTATATGCTTGATTACCCTTTTTCATAAAATGGTCTAAAGGCTGAAATGCTGTTGTATAAGATTTTTGTTGTTGTGAAATCCTGTACCTGAACTGTAAATTATGTAATTTTATGGCTTAATACTGTATGTTACCATAGACATTGTTCAACCCCACTTATACTGTGTTTATTTTACATGTCAGCTCCTAAAATAGGTCATAAATTGCCTTAAATTTATGTAAAATTTAATTTACAGATACCCTGTAAATAGTGGAATAAAATTCCTTCCTTCATATATTTGTTGATATTTGTGTATTGGAAATATTTTTTTTATTGCCGTTTAGACTCCTATCTGATTTTCTATATTTAAAAAAAAATGTATTTTTTTATTTGGGCTAGTTAAATTAATTTTCAGACTTCCAAAATCTGAAGAGTACCTGCCTAAAGGGCTACTAGAGATTTTTTTAAATTTTACGAGCCCTGCCACATCTAAGACTGTCAAAACGCCATTTATTGTTTGAATTTCCTGGGGGAAAACATGCTATAATTGTTCGGTACACATGCGTACTTGACCAAAAGTCCCACACCGAAAATTTTCAGTACAAATACGTGTACTGTTACACTTTCCCTAGTCATGAGTGTTCTGAAACATTTAGAAATTTCAACGGTTTGCCGTTGGGGGGCAATCTCTGTAAACCCATGAATCATGCCAGTTTATTGAGATCACCCCCAGTGATGAACAACTGAACCAGCGTCTATGGATTTTTACCTGATCCCAGATCAGTATTATCGATTTGTAGACATTTTTAATTAGATGTTTGTGTAAATAAAAGGATGAGTAGTAGTTAATAGGTCTCTTCCTGACTTGTTTAGATAAGCTCTCTATAAAACCAACAAAACAAGCTGTGCAATTCAATGATAATTATTTAAAAAACACATTTAATGGTATTTTAATTGCTCTTAATATACTACACTTTCAAGAAAGTATTTGCATTGGGTTTGTAAAAGCTGTTTTTTTGTTGTTGCATTTGCAGTTTTGCAGATTTGACCAGCAGGCGTCACCAGTGTGTGGTGTTTTGAGCAAATCAAAATGAGTCATGTTGCGAAGCAATTGGTTCAGTTGATTCAAAGCTTCGAAAAGGTTCTTTTCACCCATCACTAGTGTCACCAAGCTGTAGAATATGTAACAGCAGGGGCTTTGGTCATGTGATCAAAACTACAAGTCTTATTGGTTGGCCAGCTTTTTTCACAGTGTGGAGTTTTTCACAGGAAAAGATGTTTTGCGAAACACAAGGTTAGCACAAGCGTGAATAGGATTTGAGAGCTATAGCTGACGGCAGGATTACTGCAAATAACAATTTTAAATTTCAAACTGTTTCTCAATTCACATGCCCGAGAACTACTTTTATGGTACATTTGTCATTGACACTAGTCACTGTCTACTTTTCTTGTATGAAAAAGAGAAGCTTGGGCCTTTGATTTTATGCTTCCCAAAATGAAAACACTACTACTTATTTGCCTGAGAGTGACCTGAGGTGAACCGAACGAAATAACTATCCAGTTTCTTTTCCTGATTGGATATGATCAAAGACCAGGCAAGCTTTACCAAACGCAACTGATTCGTTACATGCAGTACCTCTCAAGTAGTTCTTGAGCTTCTCTATGAGATTCTTGGTGTCAATCTTTTCCTTCTCATATTTGGTCTTAGTCTGGTTCATTTTATCCATCAGGTCCTCAGCTTGATTTTTGATGTAATTAGTAATTTTCGAGGTGCTCATGAGCTGTAAATAGAAAAGAAAACAGAACAAGGCTTAACTTTTACGTGTAAAAGATAAAATTATAGTAAAGTTGTTGTGGCTTCTGAAAAATGACCCCAATATAGACACTTTGAATTACAAAGCAATATCTGCTATATCCATTTAAATGATAAAGTAGAAAGGTACTTTGACATGCCTTAGCATCAGCTTCCTTGAGTTTACTGCGCAGATCAGTAATGTTCTTCGCAGTCATCTCTGCCAGTTTGGAGGCATTGAGGCTGATGGGTAAACTGCCCGTACAGGCTGGCCCCCCGCATTTCCCACACGAAGCTCCACCACATTTTGCCTTCTCACATTCTGCATCGCCTGGAGCCCCACAGACCTTCGACAGAAAGATTTGTCACTGCAATGCACATATATTCCTTTTTCAAATTGCAAAAACCTAGTTTTACACTTCATTCACCTCTTCGTTGAGGTTGGCAACACTCAGAGCTTTCACTTTCCTCTCCAGCTTATCCATTTCTCCTATGCGACACTTTGCAAGTTCCAATGTAGCATTCTCTCTTGTCTTCCTGGAGGCTTCTTGGACCTTTTTAGCTGCTTCCACTTTCTTCTCACTGTCAGTGAATTCGTCATAGAGCTTTTTGATCTCATTCAAAATATCTAGAAATGACACACAATAGTTGCATAGGAGCTCAATAATGCTTTTTAAAGCTACTTTTCATGCAACTTTTTGTGTTGGTAATCATTGAGATTAAACTCTTTTCTTTTACAAACCATTAATAGCTTTTGAGTCTATGACTGGAATCTCATTCATCTTCTCCCTGAAATTCCTCAACAGTCTGTTGAACTCAAGATGGATATTGTCGATGTCAGTGTTGAGCAGTGTGGTTGGATCAATAATGATTATGTTTGGGTCAATAGTCTCCGTTTCATTCCTGAGGAGTGAGTAGAAAGACGTAAAATAAAATATAAGATAAAATTTCAAAGAAGTTCACTTCCAGAACAAAAATTTACAGATAATGTACTCACCCCCTTGTCATCCAAGATGTTCATGTCTTTCGTTCTTCAGTCATAAAGAAATTATGTTTTTTGAGGAAAACATTTCAGGATTTTTTAGGACTTCTATGGTGCCCCGACTTCTAAAATGCAGTTTAAATGCAGCTTCAAACGATCCCAAATGCGGCTATAAATGATCCCAGCTTAGGAAAAAGGGTGTAATCTAGCGAAACAATCTGTTTTTTTTTTTTTTCAAAAATTACAATTTATATACTTTTTAATCTCAAATGCTTGTTTTCTTTCTCTGCGATGTGCATGAGTAGTCTATGCATCTCTGGTTCAAAACAGTTAGGGTAGGTCGAAAAAATCCCATCTTATATTCTTCCATCGTTGCAGAAGTACTGACCCAGTGTTTGCAAAGTGAACATGCAAAGAAGATCAAACACCCTTTACAAAAAAGGTAAAACAGCGATGTAGGATGATTTTGAAGTTGAGGGAGAACATGAGATGGGAGTTTATCGACCTGTCTTGAACAGGAAAAAACAGAGTTCAGGCAGAGCAAGACAAGACAATCGTTTGAGGTTGAAAAGTATATAAATTGTTGTTGTTTTTTCTTAAATAACCAATCGTTTCTCTAGATAAGAACCTTCTTCCTTGGCAGGGATCATTTATAGCCGCATTTGGGATCGTTTGAAGCTGCATTTAAACTATTTTGGAAGTTCAAACTTGGGGCACCATAGAAGTCCACTATATGGAGAAAAATGCTGAGATGTTTTCCTCAAAAAACTATTTCTTTATGACTGAAGAAAGAAATACATGAACATCTTGGATGGACAAGGGGGTGAGTAAATTATCTGTACATTTTTGTTCTGGAAGTGAACTTCTTTAAGAATATGTTTGATAAAAAATTATAGACTTGGAATAAAAATGAGCATTGTGTGATTAACCCAGAAATTTTGTAGTATGTCAATTAAATTGTGTAAAATTATATTACCTAATGCGTGCCAAGAGCTCCTTTAGCTTCTTAAGCTCATCCTTGGCGGTCAAGTAAGACAGACTCTGCAGCTTCTCCAACGAAGTCTTTGAGCGTTGTAGTTCAGATATAGGGCGATCGTCTTCAGGACACGGCATTATAGTTTCTATCCTCTCAATATCTAGTCTAACATCTGAGACAATTTTCTCCCAGAGGTCATAGCAGTCATGGCAGGGTTCACAGGCAGGAAAGTTTGTGTCATGACCCGGGGCGCACTCATCACAGAAAAGGCCTGTCACCCCTGGCTTACACAAACACTCACCAGTGTAAGGGTCACAAGCTGGATAAATGGTGCCTTCCATGTTACAGTCACAAGCTGAATGAAAAATGAGATCATTTTATTTTAGTCAGCAGACAGTGACTTGAAAGGCAATGAGACACTGCGTTTATCAACAGCTTACACATGCACTGTATATCTGGGTTTCCAAAGTGATTCGGCCCACACTCGTCACATTTTCTGCCTCCATACTCTGGCTGGCACAAACACTGGCCTGTGATCTGGAAAGACATAAAGTGAAGGTATGAACTCCAAAAAACATGATGAGACACTTCTTCTTAAGTGAATTTATTGTATGAATGATTATATAAACACAAGATACTAACCTTGTCACAGATGTAATTAAGAGCATGTTCTGGGTCACAGTCACAGACCTGGCACCCAGATTCTCCATCCAGGTTCCAGTATCCATCCTCACACTCATTACAGAGGGTTCCCATGACACCTGTGCGACATGGGCACTGGCCAGTTTCCTGGTCACAGAAACAAGGGCTTCCAGCTGGACACTTTGTGTCATCTATGCCCCTCCGGTCACAAGAACACTCTAAGTATACAATAAAAACAAGACATATGTTGTTTATGAAGGCATTGCTTATGAAAGCAAATGAAATGGCTTAAGGTTCTTGGACACCGAGTCCAAAATTCACATCTGAAATTTTTGCATGTTAAAAAATAAATACGACCTCACATTGTGTCAATTTACACACTGCCTTCGAAACTTTTCGTCCATTTTTCACATCTGTAGCGAGCATTTTTTGCTTGGTGTTTTGACAATTCTGAGCCATTGTGACATTCTGTGCATGATGAATTTTGACGAATACAAAAAAAGCATGCAAAAACTCCAGACTCAGTGTGCTAGGACCTTTAAGAATAAACATCTGTTATAAATATCTCCAAAACTATGTGTGATTTATGTTAAGCATTTTGTCCCCTATGGAAGTATGTTTTTATCTATTTTGTAAATGCATTTTAAAGATCTAATTGTGAACGATTTATCTATGTAGGTTTTATTTCTTTTTTCTGACCTTGTAATGTTTCATCAAGATAACTGGATCTCATGGCCAGTTACTTAAAACTAACCCATCCCCAGTCGATTCATTTTTTGAATTCAATGCCCACAACTCAAGTCAACCAATTAACAACTGCCCGCCAAGTTTTTTAATAATCAGTAACAATAATCACTTGGACGTGCCTCAGAATACGGAATATGTTATCACTTCCCAGTTTGATGAACTGACCTTATGACTTTAATTAGGGCCCGAAGCTTTTGGGGGGTTTTGGGGCCCTTAACATGCTCAAAAACTCTTGAAAATTGGCACACACCTTGGAATCTGCGGCCATTAGGGCCGGGCAGAGACTGGTACACGGGCGTGGCAAGAGGACTCTACAGCGCCCCCTGGAATTTGGAGGGTCATATATCACACATACTTGCACTTACACATATGAAACTCCGTACACATATAGAACTCATCAAGCTGAACAACTTTTCCACTCCATGTCATTAGCTCATCCCAACAGGAAGTTGGTTATTCTGGGTTTTGTCAAAAATGCATGCTCTGGAATTTGATATACTAGTTTTAAACTTTATGTTCTTATATTCTTATCAGTTATAATGGTTTTACAGTTAACAGTAATTTAACAGTTATATTCATTAACAGTTTTCTCTTAGTTTTCCATAGGGGCTTTTACACCGGAGGAACATTTTCATAGTTTCTATAACTATTAGTGGAACACTTTTTGGCATGTTCTAACACTTTTTGGCATGTTCATACCACCAGAACTGGGAAGGATTTTAGTTACAGGAACGCCTTTTGTGGGAACTAAATTAGCTCTTACTTCAGAGTAGGGTATAAACCAACACAACAGGAGCTACCAGTGACTAGGGCTGGGGGAAAAAAAATGCATCGCGAATCAATAAATGATTCACCAACTCTTTGTTTTTCTGAATGCATCACAATTCTCTCTCGAATGGTTTCTGACCTTAGTTTTGAACAGCAGATGGCACTGCACATTTTTGAAACAGCTTTGCACCAACACTTGCACTTGCTTGCTTCCAATTCCTTATACACACTTAAACGTAAAATAGTCATTCATGAAGTTCAAAAAGGTTGAAATGAATTACATGAATGTTCACAGTGGGCTGTGTTTACATTAATCACGCGTCATAAAAGCATTCTGAGCAGAGGTGCAGTTACATGTCGAAGGCTGGCCACACACTAGATGATTTTCAGATCTTAACTGATTTTAAAACCATGGGAGACCACAGACCTGAACAGTTGACAGGTTCAACCAATTTTTAGCCTTATAATTCTCTGAATGCACACACTAGATAATTTGACCAGAACTCGAGACCATACAATTGTTGATTTTAAGAACAAAGACTCACGGACCCACAGAGATTCGCGAGATCAAACGTGACTAGAGAAGAAAAACACATGGAGGAAAATCGACGTTGTCAGCTGGCTCTCCTGGCACATGTTCTGTTTCACAGTGAAAAGCAAAGTATAAAACACAACATGCGGCAGGTGACGCTTTCTCGCTTTCTTTGGCTATCGCATGTATCACGTCAGAGGCAGTCCGATCAAGAATATTAAATATCAAACATGTTTGAGTTCGGGGATGCTCCGTCTTGATCGGGAGCAGTGAAATAATCATAATGACACCACATAATACGGGATTTTTTGGACAAAATTCATTTACGACAAGCCTCAAATTGGGCCATACCTCCCAACTGACCGATCGGTAGGCCTCTCCCCTTAAATGCAGATGAGCCAATGGCAGTCAAGTATTAGTTGCATGGGGAGCGGAACTCAGACATCTTTAGGTTTCAGTGCCATAGAGAAACATTGGATAATCCGAAGCTTGCATCAGTTTGATTGTGTTTATGCAACAAAAATGGAAAAACGATGTGCCTGTGGTACTTGTAACACTAATTTCAGTTATCCTTACAGGATAGGAATAGAATTTATTTTATTACATTTCCTAAATCCAAACCAAACAGAGCAAAATGTACCTAAACATACAACCCCAATCTCAATTAAGACAAAAAATTTCATCTGCTCAAGCAGAATGTTAATGTCATCTTGTGCTTCAGCAAGGTATTTCTGGCTAAACCTAGCTAACGGTAAGCGAGTCCTTGCTAATGTACAAACCTAAATAGCGAACTGTTCTCACATCATGGTTAAATGTACATTAATTTAGTTGTACCTTGTGATACATGAACAGTGTTGATCCTGCATGTTGTCACGATTGTGACGACCGATTGCAATATGAGACTTCTCCCGCTTATTTTAAAATATTTTATATATCCCTCCATAGAATATTTAATTCCCACTTGAATGGTGGCCCTTCTGTGTCCATAATTGTGCAAAAACGTTGTGGGACAAGGTTTTCACACTAACAGCTGTCATTGTAAGACAGTGAGCCAGTCCGTTTGTTTGTCCGAGGGAGCAACAGTAACTAAGGGGGGCGGGGCTTACCAATTGGTCAGCTGTTTAGGGGTGCAAATCGAGCTTAAATATTGGCCTTAAAATCTTCTAGTGTGCGGCCAGCCTTAGCTGAACACACAAGTGTTGTTTAGCGCTCTTCTTCATGAGCATTTCAGTGTGTGGTTAAAAACTAGATTAGAGCAGCATCTGCTGTTAAAAACTAAGCTCAGAATCAATTTCTGAGAGAATTGCAGTGCATTTAAAAAATCTCAGAATCGATCCATGAATCGTGTTGCATTGATTTATCGTAGCCCTACCAATGACGTAAGTGTGTGCTGATTGGCTGAACTCAAGCCATATGAAACACCAGCACCTGCCATTTCTAAAAAAACATGTAAACACACAGTTTATGTAGTTCCTACAACTCCACAAACATGGAAAAAAGCTGAATAGATGGACGAAATTATCTCCATCCTCCATTTGTTGATATTGTTGAATGTTGTGCCTCATGACAATGCCGTCAGCCGGCTTACGTCATGTCGGAGTTACTACTGGTAGTGCGAATGCAATCAGGAAAATGGCCCTGAGGAAAATTAAATTCTTAGGGGACCTCTCTGGTTGCTAGTTCCTATAATCGTGCTCCTACAACTACCCATTGTGATAGCCTCTTATGTGTTTATGTCATTGTTTTGTCATTACAAATAAGAAACAAGTGAAATTTGTTTTTCTTTGGTTGTTATCTGGGCCACATTAACCATTTTAGAGGAAAGTATTCTTTTAAAACCTGTACCTTTGCAGTCTTGAGCGAGCGCATTGCCATAGTATCCACGTCTGCAGCTCTGACAGCGCGGCCCCTCTGTGTTGTGTAAGCAGCGCAAACATTCACCAGTTACAGCATCGCATGCATCACCATCACGAGGATCGATGTTATTGTTGCAACAACACTCTTCACATCGGCCGTCTGGCAACCTCAGGTCACCGTAATAACCAGGAGCACAGGAGTCACAGTGTAGGCCTGCAAGAGCAAAGGTACTATTCATAATAGGTGTGATTTTTTTTTTTTTTTTTTTAACAGTGTTGTATCTTTACTTCTCTCACTGTGTTACATCAAACAGGTATCTGGAAGACTCTTTGATGGCCTGTGTAAGAAGAAGTGAACAAGTACCTGTATGTCCAGGCAGACATTCACAGTATGGAGCTCCAGAGTATGGATCCATGTTGCAGGAAATGGCAAAGAAACGCCCACTTCCATTCGCATCTGGACATAAGCATGGCTCACATGGCTGCCCAGAAACAGGGTCACCAACATAACCATCCTTACACCTAGAACAGAAAATGACCTTAATTCTAGGGACTCATTTATTTTGCTATAACTTCAAAATTGAACCAATTTGATCTTAAAGTATCTGATGCCTTTCACAGTGGGGTCCTATGGAGTGTTCCCTGCAGTCCAGACAGTCTCCAGTGACGGGGTCACAGATGTCAGCCAGCCCGTTGCATTGGCAACGTCTGCACAGGGGAAACCCGTAGTAACCAGGATAACATTTATCACATCGACGACCAGTTACTCCTTCCCGACACGAGCACTGACCAGTTGTCTGGTCACAAAGCTCAGCGGTAGAGCCGGACGAATCACAGTTACATTCTGGAGTCGTCAATGACAAAAAAGATGTCCAAGATAAAGAATCTAGTTGACAACAATGTTCCAAAAATATTCTGAATATGAGAATATGGATTACGTGAGCAGCCATTGGGTCCAAGCCCATACGTCAAAGGAGCACAGGAATCACAGCAGCGACCAATAACGTTGGGTTTGCATTGACACTGTCCACCGAATTTACTGCAAGATGAGCTATACGCTCCAAAACGATGACAGCTGCAAGCTGTTCGATTAACATAGATACACAAAGTATACACATCAGTGGAGATGCAGCAATGGAATTAAATTTATGTGTATACACCGATCAGGCATAACATTATGACGACCTTCCTAATATTGCATTAGTCCCCCTTTGCTATCAAAACAGCCCGAGGAATGGACTCCGCTAGACCCCTGAAGGGGTACTGTGTTATTTGGCACCAAAATGTTAGCAGCAGATCCTTTAAGTCCTGTAAATTGTCAGGTGGGGCCTCCATGGATCTAACTTGTTTGTTCAGCACATCCCATAGATGCTCGATTGGATTGAGACCTGGGGAATTTGGAGGCCAAGTCAACACCTCAAACTCGTTGTGCTCCTCAAACCATTCCTGAACCATTTTTGGTTTGTGGCAGGGTGCATTATCCTGCTGAAAGAGGCCACAGCCACCAGGGAATACCATTTCTATGAAAGGGTGTACATGGTCTGCAACAAAGCTTAGGTAGGGGGTACGTGTCAAACTAACATCCACATGGATGGCAGGGTGCAAGGATTCCCAGCAGAACATTGCCCAAAGCATCGCCTTCGCAGGCTTGCCTTCTTTCCATAGTGCATCCTGGTGCCGTGTGTTCCCCAGGTATGCGACACATATGCAACCCTGCTATCCACGTGATGTAAAAGAAAACATGATTTATCAGACCAGGCCACCTTCTTCCATTGCTCCGTGGTCCAGTTCTGATCACATGCCCACTGTTGGTGCTTTCGGCGGTGGACACCCACACGGAAATAACCTATATAAACATATATGTTTTAATATAGGTTTTGATATAGGTTTTTAATATATGTGACATATATAAAATTTGCCGTTTTCCTATATTATATGTACATATAATATAGGAAAACGGCCAATTTTATATATGTCACATATAAAAAAACCTATATCAAAACCTATATTAAAACATATATGTTTATATAGGTTATTTCCGTGTGGGACATTTCCTTCTTTTCCACTATTTTCATACAAGAAAGAATTGACCTTGTAAATGTTTCAGGAAAACGTGTAGACATCATAGCTTTCCATCTTCTCTCACTTATTTGCCATAGTTAAATTCCATAACATGCCAATTACATGTGATACCAATTTCACGTGTTCGCACATACGTTTTTTGCACTTTTTTTTTTTTTTAGTTAGTTCTTAGTTATTGCCTTGATAACAGAAAATATGAGCTAGGCATCATGTATGACAGTTGCCAATCATATATGTGCAGATATACTGCATATAGGTTTCATATATGCGCATATATCCTCATATAGGTTCTTTCCATGTGGGCAGGAGTCAGCATGGGCACTCTGACTGGTCTGCAAATATGCAGCTCCATACGCAACAAACTGCGATGCACTGTGTATTCTGACACCTTTCCATCAAAAACAATATTAGTTTCTTGAGCAATTTGAGCTACAGTAGCTCATCTGTTGGATTGGACCACACGGGCCAGCCTTCACCCCCCCAACGTGCATCCCTGAGCCTTGGTCGCCCGTGATCCTGTATCCGGTTTACCACTGTTCTTTCCCTGGACCACTTTTGATAGATACTGACTACTGTCCACCGGAACATCCCACAAGAGTGGCAGTTTTGGAGATGCACTGACCCAGTCTTCTAGCCACCACATTCTGGCCCTTGTCAAACTTGCTCAAATCTTTACACTTTCACATATTTCCTGCTTCTAACACCTCAACTTTAAGGTCAAAGACCCTGTCCCAAATGGAACACTTCATGTGCAATTAAAGACTTACAATGGCTGCCACGCACACCCTATGGCCGACACCATAGGGTGTCCCATTCATCATATTAGCATTCAGAAGGGTGTTCACGAGCGCCCCATTTGTGGGTGTTAAGCACCCTTGATACGCACTTCTGCTGAGTCTGCACTGGTGCTAACATCGCAGCAGACTTCTACCCGACAGTCAAAGTGGCGTGAGGGTGTAAGCCAGTGGCTTTCAATCCTTGTCCTGGGGACCCCTGCCCTGCACATTTTATGTGTCTCTGTTATTTAACACACTCAGTTCAGTACATGGATCTCTCTCCTTGAGAGGATTGAAAACCACTGGTTTAGGGTGCCATTTGGGACAGGGCCAAAATGTTCATTTGCTGACTAATATATCCCACCCACTAACAGGTGCCCTGATAAAGAGATAATCAGTGTTATTCACTTCACCTGTCAGTAGTCATAATGTTATGCTTGATCGGTGTATCTGTGATGTAAATTTAGACGATACTCACACACTGCACCATTGTGAATGAAAGCTGACATACTTCCAATAAGCTTCTCACATACTTCAGGAAGGATGTGCTGTCCTACTCGTGCACCCAACTCAATACAGCTGTATTGCTGAAACTGAGCTAGATATGACTGCGAGCAGAAGTTTGAGAGGGAGTCCACTTTGGGAATAAAGCCCATCTATGGAAAGTGAATGGGGTAAATATACTAAACCAAAGGGAGCTCATTTTAAATGTCATCTTTTCCAATGATCTGATGATGAAATCTTACGGAGTCAATAAGGATGTACGAGCTGGTCTGAGGGTCGGCACCGGGCTTCTTTCTAAAAGTGATGTCCACATGGTGTTTACTACCATCACTAAGGCATACTGTAAGATCCAGAGTGGCTGTCCTGTATGTGAAGAGTTAAATGTAGTTAGATGAAGAGCTTTCAAGAACCTGAGAACTTAAAGGACAGCTCATACAATTAAAGTTAATGGAGTCCATTCTGCAGAAGAAAGAAGATAATATAAGATAATAGCATTAGTAAACAATGCCAGAATTTTCAACTTTTGGGTGAACTATCTCCTTTACTAAATTACCACTCAATGAAAACCTGTTAAATATATGCAAAATATACCCTACAAAAATCTCACCTTCCAGAGCCTGGAAGAGTAAACAATTTGTCAGACGGGTCATATGGACAACGTCTATCTCCTGATCCAAATGATACAACATTCACGATAGCTGTCCAATCATCGGTGGACTGGAAAGATAACATTTAGAATACATAAATGTGAAATGGACCAAAACATTTCAAACAAACATTGACATTCAAATATTGAATGACCGGCTAACCTCTGGTTCATAGCGGACAACTACATAGTAGTCAAGAGTAGCTGGTATATTGCTGACATTAAATCTAAGTCCAGCCCCATCTTGAACTCGTACAAAACCCGGTCCAGTCCAAGTGATGGGTTGATCTGGGGCGCGCTGTCGCAGGATGATCTGAAGAGGTGAGCCTGGTTCGAACGGGATTGTCCTCTGCTTGGGATCAACCAAGAGAGACAATATAAACAGCAATATAACTTGGACAGAATGTTTAACAGTTCAATGTTTACCTGGCCTTGTCTTCGTCTTCGAGTTCTTCGTTTCTCACGCTTGACCACCACAACCCTGCCATTACTGATCTTGAAGTCATAACCCCTCTGTCTGTAGTAGTGCTCACAGATGGGTAGTGTGACATGGGGGTTGTACGGGGTTGGAAACGGCCTTACCGTTGGGGGTTCGGTTTGTTTATAAGGTACTGGGGAGGGTTTTGGAGCAGAGGGACAGAGAGGGAGCTTGGTTGGTCGTACAGGTATCTGTTCCGGGGGGTACACCAATGGAGGAGCTTGTATAAAAGGAGAGATTTCCACCTGTGTAATCAAAATGATGGTTATGAGGATCTCTTCATTCTTATGAAAAATCACATCCAGTCAATCCCAGTCTCTCACCACAGGTGCTGCATGTTCAGCCTCATAGATATAGAAATCAAGAGGAGCCAGGAAGTATCCAGGGGCCGGATCACTACATTTGCGGCCTACCATGTTAGGCCGGCATTCACACTGGCCATCCACTGAGGAACATCTGTGTGAATATGCACATACAGACTTGTAAACAATGAATCAGTAGTTTGCTGTAGAAAAGAAACTGTAGTATCGTACTCAGTTCTCAATGCGCCTCCAATGTCACAGTCACAGGGTAAGCAGCCATAGACTGTATTTCCCAGACCCCAGTTACCTGGCTGGATATGGAAATTGGACAGCATAGTGGAATATTAATATTTTTAAGCATAAATGACTATTTAAAGGATTAGTTCACCCAAAAATGACCCTGGACCATAAAACCAGTCGTAAGTAGCACGGGTACATTTGTAGCAATAGCCAAAAATACATTGTATGGGTCAAAATGATATATTTTTCTTTTATGCCAAAAATCATTAGGATATTAAGCAAAGATCATATTCCATGAAGATATTTTGTAAATTTCAGACTGTCAATACATCATAACTTAATTTCTGATTAGTAATATGCATTGCTAAGAACTTTATTTGGATATCTTTAAACGTGATTTTCTCAATATTTGGATTTTTTTGCACCCTCAGATTCCAGATTTTCTATATCACGGCCAAATATTTTCTTATCCTAACCGAACATCAATGGAAATTTTACTTATTCAGCTTCTAGGTGATGTATTAATCTCAATTTCAAAAAATGGACCCTTATGACTGGTTGTGTGGTCCAGGGTCACAAATGAAAATCCCGTAAGACCTTCATCTTTGGAACACAAATTAAGATATTTTTGATGAAGTCTGAGAGCTTTCAGACCCTGCATAGACAGCAATTCAACTACCACGTGTAAGGCCTAGAAAGGTAGTAAGGACATTGTTAAAATAGTTCATGTCACATTAGTGGTTCAACCTTAATTTTATGAAGCTATGAGAATACTATTTGTACAAAAAAAAATAATAATAATAATGACTTTAACAATTCCATGGTATTCTTGTGAAAGTGCATCAAGCACTGACACAGAAGAGAGGAAATTGTTGAATAAAGTTGATATTTTTGCTTTCTTTGGACACCAAAAGTATTCTTATAGCTTCATAACATTATGGTTGAACCACTGATGTCACATGGACTATTTTAAAAACGTCCTTACTACCTTTCTGGGCCTTGAACGTGGCAGTTGTACTGCTGTCTATGCAGGGTCAGAAAGCTCTCCAATTTTAATCAAGAATATCTTCATTTGCATTCTGAAGATAAACGAAGTTCTTACGGATTTGGAATGACACAAGGGTGAGTAATTAATGACAGAAATTCATTTTTAGGTGAACTATTTCTTTAAGTTTATATACTGTGGTCTAATGGAGAGGTTCAGCTCACCAGACACTGGTCACACTGTGGGCCAAAAGCAAATGGCTCGCAGATGCATGTTCCCGTTGTCTGATCACAAGGGCTACCAGTGCTTATAGTTCCCATGAAATTACACTTACACACTGAACATGTATAAAAGAAGAAGCATTAGATAAAAAGTTTTAAGCAGACGCATACCTTCTGCAAGTAGGTCAAAGCAAAAATGTTCAGATATTCAAACTCACTTTAACACATTATTGAGCATGTAATGTGCCAGTTGAGTCCCATTCTGTGGGTGAATGAATACTTACACTGACAGCCATTAGGGTCGTCCCGGCTGAACCCGTAAAACCCAAACTTGCAGCGGTCACAGCGCTCTCCTTCAACATTTTGTTTACATATACACTGGCCAGTCACTGGGTCGCACAGACCACGGTCCACTGAGCCATCAGGATTACATTCACAGGCTGGATGGGAAACATCAGAAAGATCAGGCCTTTCCTAACAGAGAATGCTGTATAACTTCTTGTCCAGGCCCTTGTAATTTCTATAGTGGACTATTGCAATGCTCTTCTAGCTGAACTTCCGTCATGTGCAATCAAATCTCTACAAATGATGCAGAACATAACAAGTGGTCTTCAACAAGCCCAGAAGGGTCTACATCACACCTCTCTTTATCTCTCTGCACTGGCTATGCAGCTCACATCAAGTTAATAACATTAATTCTTGCTTACAGATTAACCACAGGCCCCACACCCTCCTACACAAAAAAAAAATGCTGGGTTATTTTATTAACCCAAATGCTGAGTTCAGCCCGTTGGGTCATTTTATTAAGTTATTTTTAATATTTTTACCCAGGTCCTGGGTTATATTTTTTTTAACCCAAATGCTGGGTTTAACTTGTTGAGTCATTTTATTGGGTTATTTTTAATATTTTTTACCCAGGTGCAGGGTAGTTTTTGTGTAACTAAATTGCTGGGTCATTTTTAATGCTGGGTTATTTTTTTCTACCCAACCGCTGGGTTGAGCCTGTCTCTGTCGAAACAACCCAGCTGCTGAGTTACAGTCAGTCAGAGCGCTGGCTTTTTGAGTCCTCTACAGGAGAGAGCGGTTCTCAGCTAAAGCTAAAGTCTTTACTGTGCTGTAAATTGTATTATTTTACTCAACGCAAAATAAGGATGAGATGTCAGTCAGCTGAATCAGCAGCGGTTGTTTCACAGGATGGAAACACCTTTTGCCTTCCATAAAATAAATGGATTTTATTAGTACTGATGTCAGTACTGTTTGTCTGTGGGCCGTTTTTGGAGTCAGTCATGGCATCTTTCAGCTACGAGCGAAATGTGAGGCCGCGGACTGTAGTTCGCAGTTAACCCAGTGAACAGCAGCCCTTCACCGGCTTAGATTTCGGTGACGCACCGGCATGAGAATTAGCGCTATTTTGCTAAAAAGCGATTACGGAGAACGGTTGAATACACTAAAATTAAAATACTACTTTTAAAGTTACATTTTTATCTCTAAAATGCTTGTTAAATGAGTTTAAATGTATGTAATATTATAAACTATGCTGTATTCACCCAAATAAATTAAATTTGTTTTATATTTTGTCTATGAGTTCTTGCTTAATCAGTGTTCATCTTTTGATTACTGCTGTTGCCTCTAGTAATTCTGTGTGTGTTTTTAGTTCCAGTTCATTTTAAACCTGCAATATAATAATTTTTAAACAATATTTGACTTAAATAAAATAACCCAGCATGTTTGGTAAAAGATTTAACCCAACCAGCTGGGTCAAAATAACCCAGCATGTGTTCTGACCAATATTTTCCCAGCGCTGGGTTGCCAAATAACCCAAGTTGGGTTGTTTTTAACCCAGCATTTTTTAGAGTGTTCTTGCTCTTACAAGTCTACATCCACTCCATAAACCTGAGGTCGGTGGGTAAGCAACACCTTGTGATACCATCACAGAGAGACAAAATCACTTTCCGGTGGAATGATCTTCCAACCTTTATCTGTAATGCTTATATTCAAGAGACAGCTGGAAACTCCTCTCTTCTGGGACAACTTAACTGCATCTTGAAAAGTTGCATCTTACTTTGTTATTTGTCTCTTTATGATGAATCACTTGTATTGCTTATTTGTAAATCACTTTGGATAAAAGCATCTGCTAAATGAATAAATGTAAATGAAAAACATCTAAGTACCCTTTCCACCGGACCTAATGGAATGATTATTTTAGAGGACAACAATAAAAACATACAGCAGAATAATAATTTCTTAGTACGTCTACAGAATTTTATTATTCACCAGGTCACTCACGTATACAAGCGTTGGGGTCGTCCACAGAGCGTTGAGGGTCCTGGTAGTAATACGGCCCACACAGCTCACACTGGGATCCAACACGGTTGTTCCTGCAGTCATCACACACACCACCACTAACCCCACCAGTGGCCAGATAGCGTGCTAAGTCAAAGTGACACTTCTCCGAATGACCATGACAATTACACCCTGAAACATTAAAGGAAGAGTTACGTATGGCTTTCCAATGTCATTCCAAACCCTTAATTCCTTCGTTCATCTTCGGAACAAAAAAATAAGGTATTTTTGATGTAATCTGAGAGCTTTCTGACCTTGCATAGACAGCAATGCAACTGACACGTTCAAGGCCCAGAATGGTAGTAAGGACATTGTTAAAATAGTCCATGTGACGTCAGTGGTTCAACCTTAATTTTATTAGGCTACGAGAATACTTTTTGTAAAACCGCATTGAAGACTGACACAGAAGAGAAAAAACTGTTGAATAAAGTTGTTGTTTTTGTTTTCTTTGTGCACAAAAAGATTCTCGTAGCTTCATAAAATACAGTTGAACCACTGATGTCACATGGAGTATATTAACGATGTCTTTACTACCTTTCAGGGCCTTGAAGGTGGTAGTTACGTTTTTCCAGGGTCAGAACGCTCTCGGATTTCATAAAAAAATCTCAATTTGTGTTCCAAAGGTGTTACAGGTTTGGTACGACATGAGGGTGAGTAATTAATGACGGAATTTTCATTTTAGGGTGAACTGTCAATAGTCTGGCTAAGTGCCGCATACTTCTGCAAACATCCGAGTCTGTTTTTCCAGCTGGCCTCCAGGGGGCATCATGGTAGAAGTCTTGACAGCGCTCACAGTTGTACCCTGCGGTGTTGTGTTGGCAAACACATCTACCATGCACCTTGAGCAAAGACAGAAGAAGTGAATATCAAAGGATCATAAAAAAAAGACAATTATTATAAATCATGCATAATTTCTTTAAGCTAAGCTACTAATTTGAGAATAAAAGCAGTCTCCTATTAAAGCAGAGCAAAACCTTTTCTACTACACTCAAGCCTGACAGGTAGTAATTATTGTTAACTGCCCTATAAAGAAAAAATACATTTATACATATTTTTCAAAAATGGTTTCAGGAACAAAGAATGTGACTATACTTAAAAGTCGTTCCACATTTTTGTGGAAGCTCTCTGAGTTCATCAAAAATATCTTAATTTGTGTTCCAAAGATGAACGAAGATCTTACTGATTTGGAACGACACGAGGGTGATTAACTAATGACAGAATTTTCATTTTTGGGTTAACTATCCCTTTAAGATCTCTTCTGAAAGTGTAAAGAAGATACATATGAGACTATCTGCGCTCAGGAGAAATGTAATGTCTCCATTAATCTCCATTTAATTTCAATGCTGTCTTGGAAAAGCAGTTCAGATTTTAATGGGTCTCAAATGTGATTTTCTTTCTTGCAGGAGTATGCTCACCATGCCAGGCTCACTGAAGGTATCTCCACGTGTGCCGTCGACAGGAATGCACTGACTGGCATGGCCATTGCAGAAACAGCTCCCTCGAACCACCATCTCATAGAGGGCATAATAGTATTTATCCTGTGGGTTCCTCCTCCGTCGCGTGAGCACCGTATCGCCCAGGGTGATCAAACGGGTGAGGTTTACTCGCAGGTTCGTCAGGGTGATCAGCTCTGAAGTCCATTAAAAGTAAGTCAGAGATTGTATTAGTATTCGCCATGATATTGGCCAAAATTTAAATATCAGTACATCACTTAAGATCTGGGTCCTGAAAAGGAAGCTTTCCTTCAAAGAACCAGCGGAACTGACTATGCTATGACAAGTTTGAACAGCGTAAATTATTTTTACAGTGAATTTTTCAAAGCGTCTAGCTCACAGTGAGCTCATCGTTTAGTTATCGAGGCCTTTCGCTTGTTGGACATGCCTTTAGGCATCATCCTGGCTTGACATTTTTATTACTGTCGTATTTCTAAAACAAACAAAACATCTTCAAACGAGACATGAACCTTGTACAGTAGGGTCGTATGGATCATGGATGTCAAAACTGGGATCCAAGGCTTTCAACACCACCTAGATGGAAAGCACAGGAAGAATGAATTTAAATGTAATTGAAGAGATTGGATTCATTCAGGATTGCTCTGACTATACCTCTCCATCGGTGGACGGCTCTGTCCCAGAGTAGCGACTATCGCAGATAAGGTCATCGATACTGTCTGCTGGCCCCTCAGAGACACCGGGGAATGAATTGGCACAGTCCTCCGCAAAGTAACGAAAAACCTTCCAGGTTTTCCCGAAGTCTTTCGACCTCTCGACCAACATGGCTGCAGGCCGGAAACTCTGTTTAAGAGCATTTGTTATCAAATAAAATATCAATAAGGTCTGTCATATGGAAAGTGTTGAACATACCTTGAACGTCAATATCAGATGGCTAAACTGAAACATTGATTCCAGGTCCAACTGAATGCTGACTTCATGCACACCTGGGATTTTGGAATTAAGTGAAATTAATGCTTAATACCAGTAGTATTTTACGATACATTAAGTTCATGCAAAGACGGAACGCACCATTCTCCGACTGCCACCAACTCATCTTGCGTTCAGGTTGGAAGGTGGTGATGACGTTCTCAATGCGGTGGCTGTTAGGATTATTGTGGATATTGTAGGGGCTCCTGGAGTCACAGATGAAGCACTTGCGCTCATTCTGAGTTTTGAGATAAAAGGCAATAATGTCTTTTAAATGGCAATGTGTAATAACTTTAGTGTGATGAACAAAAAAATTGGTTTTCTGCTCCATTAACAGTTTTATGGCTGGTCAATGACCTGAACTCGAGGACTAGATCAGATTCATTAATGAGGGTTGCATTTCCCAAACAACAACATAACTTGCTGCTTAAAAAGAAGTTCACTTCCAGAACAAAAATATACAGATAATTTACTCAGCCCCTTGTCATCCAAGATATTCATGTCTTTCTTTCTTCAGTCGTAAAGAAATTACGTTTCTTGAGGAAAACTTTCCAGAATTTTCCCCATATAGTGGACTTATATGGTGCCTGTGAGTTTGAACTTCCAAAATGCAGTTTCAGTGCCGCTTCAAAGGGCTCTAAATGATCCCAGCTGAGGAAAAGGGTCTTATCTAGCAAAATGATTGGTTATTTTTTAAAAAAATGTACAATTTATATACTTTTAAACCTTAAATGCTCATCCTGTCTAGCTTTGCGACGCGCATGCAAACTCTGTGTAATCCGGGTCAATACAGTTTGGCTATGTCGAAAAACTCCCATCTCATTTTGTCCATTTTCTACATCGCTGCAGAAGTACCGGCCCAGTGTTTACAGAGTGAAAGTGCAAGGAGGGTCAAACACCCTTTACAAAAAAGGTAAAACAGTGATGCAGGATGATTTTGAAGTTGAAGGAGAAAATGAAATGGGAGTTTTTCAGACATATCCTAACTGTATTGACCCGGATTACACAGAGATCACACGCACATCGCGGAGTTAGACAAGAAGAGCATTTGAGGTTAAAAAGTATATAAACTGTAAAAAAAAAAAAAAAAGTTTTTTTTTTAGAAAACAACCGATCATTTTGCTAGATAAGATGCTTCTTTCTTGGCTGGGATCGCTTAGTGCCCTTTGAATCTGCATTTAAACTGCATTTTGGAAGTTCAAATTCGTGCGCACCATTGAAGTCCACTATATGGAGAAAGATCCTAATATGTTTTCCTCAAAAAACATAATAAAATCTCGGATGACAAGGGCGTGAGTATCTGTAAATTTTTGTTCTGGAAGTGAACGTCCTTTAAAGGCAGCGCAGGTGATTTGGTTCAAAACCATTTTTGTTATGCCGGTTGAAAGTCTCTTCACATCCCGACAGCAATCACTAAGTGGTCTAAATCCTGGTCCGGGGGACCCACCGCTCTGCACATTTTGCATGTCTCCCTTCTTTAACACACCTGATTCAGATCATCAGCTCATTAGGTGAAAGCTCCATGAACTCAGGAGGTGGGGTATTAACTTTTGCTAATAAGCATTTTGAGATCAAACTGATGTCAGATCATAGCTGTAAATAGCAAGCATGGCATCTGAGGATTACTTTGGTTTTGTTCTCTGTTGTTTTGCTTTATTTCCAGATATTTGTTTGTTCATTTGGTGGAACTATGGTCTTGTGAAATACTGAATGTTGGTAATGTCAGAACTTGCAAACATAGTTGGTTGAAGGATTAGTGCACTTCCAGAATAAAAATTTCCTGATAATGTACTCACCACCATGTCATCCAAGATGTTCATGTCTTTCTTTCTTCAGTCGAAAAGGTTTTTGAGGAAAACATTCCAGGATTTTTCTCTATATAGTGGACTTCAATAGGAGCCAGTGGGTTGAAGGTCCAAACTGCAGTTTCAGTGCAGCTTCAAAGGGCTCTACACGATCCCAGCCGAGGAATAAGGGTCTTATCTAGCAGAACAATTGGTCATTTAAAAAAAAAAAATATATATATATATACATATTTCTGTACTTTTTAACCACAAATGCTCGTCTTGCACTACTTTAACCTCACGCATTACATAATCACATTGGAAGTGGCCCGGTGTTTACAAAGCAATTGTGCAAAGAAAGTCAAGCGCCCTTTACAAAAAAGGGTAAAACAACAATGTTGGACGATTTTGAAGTTGGGAGAGAAAATGAGATGGAGTTTTTCACCATACCCTACCTTTTTAAACCCAGTACACTGATGAAGAACTAACCACACGTGACTTTTCCAATGTGAGTATGTAATCACAGAGCTAGTGCAAGCATTTGTGGTTAAAAAGTATATAAATGTATTGTTTTGTTTTTAAAAAAATGACATGCTATTAGTTTAGACCCTTATTCGTCGGCTGGGATCATGTAGAGCCCTTTGAAGCTGCATTAAAACTACAATTTGGACCTTCAACCCGTTGATCTCCATTAAAGTCCACTATATAGAGAAAAATCTGAAGAAAGAAAGACATGAATCTTGGATGACATGGGGGTGAGTAAATTATTGGGAAATCTTTATTCTGGAAGTGAACTAATCCAGTTTCTCTGGCCAATCTCTGACTGAAAACAATGATTTGTTTACAGATTGAGCTCGGCTTCTTCTCTCTTGAACTTGCCAAGGAGAGTAAGGGTGGATAGCATGGTTTTAATTTAATAAGGACTTATATTTCAGTCTGTTCTTCACACAAAAACAGCGAATGGTTTCAGAAGACTTGGAATATAGTGCACAGAGTCTACTTTTATTGGGTTTACTTTGGAGCTTGACAGCCGCAGTCTTCATTCACTTTTATTATATTGAAAAGACCCACCAGGATGTACTTAAAAAAAAAAAAACACCTTTTGTGTTCCATGCAAGAAAGAGGCTTCTACGGGTTTGGAACAACATGAGAAAATGAACAAATAAAGATGGAATTTCCTGAGTGAATTATTCTTACAGCAGGGAGTGAGTCGCAGAAACTCGTGCAGTAATGTATTATTCTATGTAATTAGTGTCTCCTGGCACAAACTCACAAGAATTTCCTGAATATAGTGGCGACAATGAGGGGGGATATGCGGGGGTACGTCTTTGTTGCAGGCATGTATATACAAGAGCTGTCCATCACATCAATAATCTCATTTTAACACCTGAGAAACCATCTTAACCAAATGCATGCAGTGTTTATGCAGCTGTTATTGGAGGCACCACTGCAGTGCTCTCTTTAGGCCAAAAAAAGTAGTGTAAATATAAAATGAGTGCCGAACGACACACCCACATACCAGCTTTATCACCTGTATAGACAGGGCTGAGGGTATTGGGCGGGAGGAAAGGGGAATATGGAAACAGGCATAAATTAGTCTTGTGGCAGAGAAGAGGTAATGACCTATACGACAGCTCAGGGAGGCACATCAGAACTTGTCTGTAGTATGTATTACCCAAAGGGTCGGCCAGAGCGCTGTCAATCCACGCTGAAAAAAGAGAAAAAGCATGCCGTCTCTTTTTAATCTCAGTGTGGGTGCTGAAAAGACATCACTTTGGGATGGAACTGTATTCTGGGTAGTTTGGATTGGGAAAATGTTATGCAAATATGTCTGAGAAAACTGTACTCGGAGTCCTGAGGGAAATGCTTTAGCTTCAGGACTTGGGAATTTACAACCTTGAATTTGTGGTCTTTTTTCAAATATTTTTTTCCGAGTTTCAAAGTGATGTGTACTACCAAAATCCAAACAAGTAAAGTTCTGGGAGCAACTCTTTCATTTCTGGTTTGATACTCTGAAGACATACATATTTTAAACCACATCACTGACATTTGGACCTCTTGAAGTGTTGCGCTTTTGACAACTGACCTCTAGGTATCCCAGGATGCAATAGTTTTGTGGTCTGTGGAGTCCACAGGTGGAGGAAGCCGTGAGCTGGGCGGCACGACCCACCATGAGGTCACCGAGGTTAGGATAACATGAATTCCCCACACATTCGTCCTGAAGGCGGACTGGAGCTGCTATCACTAAAAATAAAAAAGGTTCAGTTATACCAGGTTTCACATTAGCTAAAATTAAAGGAATAAAGTTAGCTGCATATTGATGACTCATCCTGTACTTCAAATCGGTCTCCTATCAAATGATTTCTAGATTGAGAATGCCCCTCTCTCTCAATTAAAGGACGTAAAAGTGAAGATAAGAGTCTTCACTTTCTCCCAACATGAGAACCACTGAGGACGCAGTGGATTCGTTTTGTTTTTGATGGTAACGTGCCACCACATACACAAAATATGGAAGAGAGGGGTGGAGTAGTAGCTCATTATCATAGGAGCAGTAGCTCATTATCATTTAAAATACAGCTCTGTTCACAGCGAACCATTTCGGTGCATGCCTCTTTAAATGCTTATGAGCTTTGCTTACTCCGCCCCTCTCTTCCGTTTTTGTGTGTGTGTATGTGTGTGTGTGTGTGTGTGTGTATTCAGCGGCGTGTTACCATCAAAATCAAAACTAATCCAGTGCGTCCTCAGTGGCTCTGATGTCAGGAGAAAATGAAGACTCTTACGTTTACTTCTACATCCAAGTACAAAACACCTGCATTGCTTATGAGACATTGTGGTCGCTACAGCTGCTCGAGCATGAAATGGCGGACAGCGTACAACTGGCTGAGGGTGGAAATATTCTAATACAGGACAGTCTGTCAGCGGTCGTGGGCGGGGCCTGAGCAGTATGACGTCATACTGCTTAGGCCCCGCCCACAGTTTGATAATTAAGACTGTTTAGGTTTTGGGGGATTAAAAAAAGAAGTGAATGGACTTCTTCCTGTTTTGTACCTTTAACTTATGGAAGCCTGTTTCCACCACTGAACAAAAAAGGTAATTGTGACTTTTTATCTCACAATTCTGACATTTTTTCCTCACATTTATGAATTTACATCTTGCAATTCTGACTTTTTCTCAAAATTGCGTGATATAAACTCGCTATTGCAAGACAAAAAAATCGGAATTGCGAGACATAAACTGGCAGTTCTGATAAATGAAGTCATAATTGTGAGATACAAACTGGTAATTCTGACTGTTTTCTCAGAACTGCGTGATACAAACTCGCTATTGCAAGACAAAAAAAATCAGAATTGCGAGATATAAACCGGCAATTCTAAGAAATTCTGACTTTTTTTTCTCAGAATTGCATGATACAAATTCGCTATTGTGAGTTATAAAAACCGGATTGTGAGAAAAAAGGAATTGTGCGGTATAAACTCGCAATTGCGATAAATGAAGTCATAATTGTGAGATGTAAACTGGTAATTCTGACTTTTTTTCTCACAATTGCATGATATAAACTTACAATTGTGAGTTATGAACTGAGTGAGAATTGTGAGAAAAAAAGAACTGCATGATGCAAACTCGCAATTGCAAGAAATAAAGTCAGAGTTGTGACCTTTTATCTTGCAATTCTGACTTTTTTCTCAGAACTGCATGATACAAACTTGCTATTGCGAGTTATAAAGTCAGAATTGTGAGATAAAAATTTGCAATTGTGAGAAATGACATTAGAATTGCGAGATATAAACTGGTAATTCTGACTTTTTTCTAGGAAACGGCGTGATAATCTTTTTCTCCCAGAATTGCATAATACAATTTCGAGTTATAAACTCAGAATTGTGAGAAAAAAATATTTGCGGGATATAAACTCACACTTGCAAGAAATAAAGTCAGAGTTGTGACCTTTTATCTTGCAAATCTTCTTCTCAGAATTGCATGAAACAAACTTGCTGTTGCAAGTTATGAAGTCAGAATTATGAGAAAAAAAGAATTGCAGTATATAAACTAGAAATTCAGACTTTTTTCTCAGAATTCAATGATACAAACTTACAATTGCAAGTTATAAAGTCAGAATTGTCAGAAAAAAAGACTCGCAATTGCGAAAAATAACATCAGATATAAACTTACTTCTGACTGTTTTCTACGAACTGCATGATACAAACTCGCTATTGAGAGTTATAAAGTCAGAATTGCAAGAAAAAAATCTGAATTGTGGGATATAAATGTGCAATTGTAAGTCATGAAGTCATAATTGTGAGATATAAACTGGTAATTCTGACTTTTTTTCTCAGAATTGCATGATAAAAGCTTGCAATTGTGAGTTATAAAGTCAGAATTGTGAGAAAAAAGAATTGCAGGATATAAACTTACAATTGCAAGAAATAAAGTCAGAATTGCAAATAAAAAAAGGAATTTCTTGCAATTCTTTCTTGCAATTTCTTGCAAGTTTTTTCTCGCAGTTATGAGAAATGAAGTCATAATTATGAGATATAAACTGGTAATTCTGACTTTTTTCTCAGAATTGCGTGATACAAACTCACAATTGTGAGAAATAAAGTTAGATTTGCGAGATATAACTGACTAACTTTATAACTAACCGGTTATATCTCGCAATTGTGAATTTTTAACTTGCAATTACGGGTTTATATCTTGAAATTTTGAGTTTATAACTCGCAATTGTGAGTTTGTATCTTACAATTCTGAGAAAAAGGTCAGAACTGCAAGATAAAAAGTCACAATTACCTTTTTGTTATTTTTTATTTAGTGACGGAAACAGGCTTCCATATAAACAAACTTTGTCTATGCCATTTTCTGTGGACTTTCAAATTGGGTTTGCTTAAGAAAACAATTTTTTTTTTAAGTTGAACTAGTATCACATGAAAAACAATGTGATTTTCAGTAATTGAGATCCGGCAGCAACAGTGCACTTTTCAGTTTGCCGAACAATTTGTGGAGAGCTTTTGAGAATGCACAAAAATAATAATGATTCTTAGCTGCTCTGGATCCATTTGCCTGAATCTTTTAGTAACTGGAACAGATTTGCAGAAAATTACCGTTGTTTGGCAAATAATTATAATTTATGGACAGTCACATATGTAATCCCAATATTTTATTACTTAAACCTTTTGTTACATCTCAAATAAAAAGGGAATTTATGATCTCCAAACTTATTCTCTCAAATGGCCTTAAAATGCAGATCATTCACAGCTTATATGGACCCAACTCCGCTGGTGTGACTATAAACAGATACACACATTTAAAACATAAAACAGCTCTTTCAGTTTTAGCAACATTTTCTCTAAAAGTTTTAGTTAGAATAGTTTAAGAGCGTGATTATAAACACAATAAAGCTCTGAGTAGATGTTTGTTCCAGGCATTTAACCAAAAATGAAAAGGCTAACTCGTTTCTGGGTTTCAGACTACAAAAATGTATCATCCCTGCACTACTTACAAAAACAATTACATAAGAACATGATCTCTTATTTCTCTCTAGAAACTAGACTGCAGTTTGCAGCTTAAAAGTAATTATCGCTTGAATTACTTCACTAATTCTCCAGAATAAAAACAGGACAAAACCAACACAAGTGTGAGCCAGAACAACTACCGAATGACAGTGATTTGTTCAAACTGGCTTTGCTATGTAAATTAAAGAAATATGTAGAAAAATATACAACTAAAGACAACTTGCATGTTAGAGGATTCAAGTGTCAACAAGTGGGGGGAAAAAATTCAATCCAAGGGTGGCAAGTGATCACATGTTTCCCATGATTGGGCTCATGGGGTAATTTCACTGTCAGCTTGGAGCAATGTCAAAGACTCAAGCAGACTTACAGAGGAGCAGGAATGCCGATGTCTTCAATCGGATCAGCATAGCTGGACCTGTAGGACAAAATGGTGCAGGAGGAGAGAGAAAGAAAGGATGGATGGATGGATGAATGAATGGAGGAGGAGGAATGTGATACAAAATCAATGTGAGAAATATGTCAGCCCTTGCTCCAAGGTTTACTACCGCTTTAATTAAAGCAAGGTGTCAAAACATTTTTCTCATTGAGTATTCTGCAATCAAAATGTCAAGTACGAGCAATCAGATGAACACCTTGACTGCATTTATCAGCACTTTATTTGCACTATTAATCAGAATATATTTAGATATTCTGTACTTGGATTTATCATTTAACTGGATATGAATAGAATTTATTCTAATAAATTTATATTTTTATTCATGTAGTAATGTAATACAACTAAATTACTTGCAAAAAAAATAGGCTACTAAAAAAAAAAAAATATATATATATATATATATATATAAAATAAAAAAAAACATTAATCATACAGTAAGATAGATTAATACATAAACTAGATAGTAAAGTTAGTAGACAAACTTTAAGTTGGCTTGAAAAAGCCTAGCCCGAAAGTTTAAAAAGCTTGAAGTTTGAAGGTTTCCAGTTTGAAGTTGAACTAGTTTGAAATTTAAAGTAGTTTGAATGTTAGTTCCTAAACTACATGGGGTGGTTGCTAGGGTGTTGTTATGTGGTTGCTAGGGTATTTGGGGTGATTTGCTAAGGTGTTGCTATGAGGTTGCTATGGTACCTGGGGTAGTTGCTAAGGTGTTGCTAGGGTACCTGGGGTGGTTGCTATGCGGTTGCTAGGGTACCCAGGGTGGTTGTAAGGATTAGTAAGTCACCAGCATGTTGGTAGCACGTTTCTAACATCATTAGCATGATACTAGCATGCTGTTAGCATGATTAGCATGTTACTAGCATGATTAGCATGTTACTAACATGTTGCTAGCATGATTCTAACATGATTAGCACGTTACTAGTATGTTGTTAGTATGATTAGCATGATACTAGCATGAATGGCATGTTACTAGCATGATTCTAGCATGATTCACATGTTGGCATGTTGTTAGCATGTTTCTAGCATGATTAGCAAGTTACTAACATAATTGGCATGTTACTAGCATGTTGTTAATGTTGCTAGCACGTTTTTAACATGATTAGCACGTTACTAGTATGCTGTTAACATGATTAGCATGTTACTAACATGATTCTAACATGTTATTAGGATGCTGTTAGCATGTTTCTAGCATAATTAGCATGTTACTAGCATGAATAGCATGTTACTAGCATGATTCTAACATGATTCACATGTTGTTGGCATGTTGTTAGCATGATTCTAGCATGATTAGCAAGTTACTAGCATGATTCTAACATGATTAGCAAGTTACTTAGCACGTTTCTAACATGATTAGGATATTACTAGTATGCTGTTAGCATGATTAGCATGTTATTAGCATGAATACCATGTTACTAGCATGACTCTAGCATGATTAACATGTTATTAACATATTGTTAGCATGTTTATAACATGATTAGCATGTTCCTAGCACGATTCTAGCATGGACTAACATGTTACTAGAATGTTGTTAGCATGTTTCTAGCATGAATACCATGTTACTAGCATGATTCTAGCATGATTATCATGTTTCTAGTATGATTTGCATGTTACTAGCAAGTTGTTAGCATGATTAACAAGTTACTAGCATGTTTCTAACATGATTAGCACGTTACTAGCATGCTGTTACCACGATTAATATGTTACTAACATAAACAGTATGTTACTACCATGATTCTAGCATGTTTCTAGCATGATTAACATGTTACTAGCATGTTGTTAGCTTGTTTCTAGCTTGATTAGCATGTTACTAGCTTGATTCTAGCATGATTAACAAATTACTAGCATGTTGCTAGCATGATTCTAGCATGATTAGAATGTTACTAGAATGTTGTTAACATGATTCTAGCATGATTATCAAGTTACTAGCATGATTAGCATATTACTAGCATGTTGTTAGCGTGATTAACAATTTACTAGAATGTTGCTAGCACATTTCTAACATGATAAGCATGTTACTAGTATGCTGTTAGCATGATTAGCATGTTACTAGCATGTTTCTAGCATGATTAGCATGTTACTAGCAATACTATACAACTAAATTACTTGCAAAAAATAGGTTACTAAAACAAAAATTTTATATATATATATATATATATATATATATATATATATATATATATATATATATATATATATATATATATTATACAGTAAGATAGATAGATACATACATACATAAATAAATAAATAAATAAATAAATAAATAAATATTTTTATTAAGTATGGGATTGTTTTTTGGGTGTCCACTTTTCTTCTGATATAAAATCTGGGTCCTGAAGAGCTGCTGCTCTAAAAGACCTCCATTAACTTCAGTAGTGTGAGATGAGCCTGTAATCTGATCATTTTCAGTATGTCTGTGACACAAAGAGAAAGGGTCTTTTAAAAAAAAAAAAACACAGCATAGATCATTCAGCACAATGCACTAGTCCAGTTTCATTCAAGAAAAGCTACAATGCCTTTACGTGACAACAGCCCTGGAAGTACAGGTGGGCTTCTGTTGTGATAAAACCGTGAATTGATTGCAAGATTGTCATTATAGTATTAGACTTGCTTTTAAGCAATGCAGCCCAGGACAACACTACAGATGTAATGTAATTACACTAAGTCCTGCTATCACAGCAGTTGGTACTGCATTAAACTCAACCAAACTGTGCCAAAATTCAATATAAGATTACTTATTTTATCTGGATAGGACAGCTTATCTCTAATTAACTTAATAATTAAAAAATATTTTAATATATATTTTCACTATATATTTTCACATGTTTTGTAGAACTATACAATTTAGCACTTTTAAAATTTAAAAATAATAATTAGTGTCTAAAACATAAAGCAAATAAATGTTTAAAGTAACTAAAACTTTAAAAACTAAATTTTAAAACAATATTACAACAAAAATAGCTCATCAATACTTCTGATTATGTTAAAATACAAAGTAAAATAAAAAAAAGTAAAATGACCAAATATGCTGAATTTATTTATTTATTTATTTATTAAAAAATCAGAAGTTTTTTTTTTATTTGATATTTTTAATACTCATAAATTACTAAAATATTGCAAAATATGATGATATGAGATTTAGTATACTAAAATATACTAAATATTGCAAATAAATAAAAATATAGGTTACTCCAACACACTAAATTGCCATATTTAAAATTAAAATAAAAATGAGAAGTTACTAAAACATTAAAAACTAAATTTCAAGTTACAACAAAATGACTGTAATACAATAAAAATAAATTCTAAAAAGTCGGTAACAACAATTGCTCATTAACACTTCTGATTATGTTAAAACACAAGATCAAATAAAATAAAATATATATATAAATTATGCAAATAAAATTACAATAAATTTAAATAAATTTAAAAATACTAAACATAAAGAACATTAACAATTCTTATTTTGTTAAGGTTATGTTCTCTCTCTCTCTCTCTCTCTCTCTCTCTCTCTCTCTCTCTCTCTCTCTCTCTCTCAAAAAAGACCAAATATGCTGAATGAATGATTTCATTTTAAAAATTAATAAAATAAAATATACAAACTTACTTGAAATAAAAAAATGTTATACATAAAGAATCTTAACAATTCTTATTTTGTTAAGTTTATGTTCTCTGGCTCTCTAAATAAATAAATGATCATAAATCTGAATGAATTAATGTTTTTATGTTATGTCGTTATTTTATTTTATTTTTCATACTTTCAAAAATGTAGGATTTTTAAAATATGATATATTTTTTACTACACCTAAATTACTATATTGTAAATAAATAAAAATCTAGGTTAAAATAAAACAATAAAAGCAAAATTTTAAGTTACAACAAAATTACTGTATTCAAAATACAATATAAATATAAATAATTTAAATAAAATAAAATAAAAAATAGAGATGATGTAAATAAAATTGCAATTAATTAAAATGTATTAAAAAATACTGAACATTAACAATTCTTATTTTAAGTTTGTGTTCTCTCTCTCTCTAAAAAAAAGAGACCAAATATGCTGAATGAATGATTTTATTTTATCTTATTTATTTTTCATATTTTTAAAAATGTAGGATTTTTTCAAATTCATATTTTTAATACACCAAAATTACTACATTGCAACAAAAATAAAAATATACTGAAACACTAAATTGCCATATTAAAAAGAAAATAAAAATTAGAAGTTACCAAACATTAAAAACAAAAAAAAATTTAAGTTATAACAAAATTACTATATTCCAAATACAGTACAATAAATTATAAAAGTTGAACAAAATTACTCCTTAACACTTCTGATTATGTTAAAACACAGTCAAATAAAAACAAATTAAGAAAATACACAAATATAAAAATTAAATTAATTTAAATAAAACATATTAAATGTTAGCAATTCTTATTTTGAGGTTATGTTCTCTCTGTCTCGCTCTCAAAAAAAAAAAATGAATGAATGAAATATTTTATTTTATTTTTCATATTTTCAAAAATGTAGGATTTTTTACATTTTATATTTTTAGTACACCTAAATTACTATATTGCAAATAAATAAAAATATAGGTTATTAAAACACATTAAATGGCCATATTAAAAGTAAAATGAAAAGTTACTAAAACATTAAAACAAAAGTTACAACTAAATTACTTGATTCAAAATACAATAAAATTTTTTTTATAAAAGTTGCTAACATATTATGCTAAAACAAAGTCAAATAAAATAAAGATAATATAAAATATACAAATAAAATTTTAATTATTAAAAAAAATACTAAACATAAAAGGTTGCACATTAACAATTCTTATTTTGTTGAGGTTGTTCTCTTTCTCTCTCAAAAAAAAAATAAAAAAATAAAAAAATAAACCCACAAACTATCCCAAAAAAAGTACTCATAACACATTTTTTTAATTTTCACCTAAATACTAACACACATACAACCACATATAACCCAAATACTCTAAACCAAGAAATAATTACATCAGCTGTGACAGAATATTTTCCACACATACCTCAGCAGATGAAGACAAATAGCATGTGGTCGGACAGGACTTGACTGAACAGCTTCGACTTCGACAAAAATGATTCATCACAGTCCAAATACACTACAGAGAACAATAGAGCACTGACTTACAATTTGCACATCATAGTATTACTCTTAATGCAGCAGCACAGCTGGTTACACAAAAACGACTGAACACTTACACAACATCAGCGGGATGGAGAGTTTGAAGGTGCTTAGCCGAGTACTGTTGCTCAGCGTAGTGTTGTTGCGGTCCCGGGCTTGTGTGCATGTACCTGTAGCTGCCAGCGATGGATTGTGCGGTAATAACTCTGAAAGCCGAAGCCTGTAAAGACACACCTGAGCTCCCGTGTGTGTGTGAGAAGGAAGAAAAGCCCCAAGGCTGTGTGAGGAAAAAAGGATTATGTTGCATTGAGAGTTGATTTACGCTTGTCATGTACAGAATACAGCATTCTGTTTGAGAGGGAATGATGGCTGGATTCATTACGGGACACGCTCTTGTCAACGCGATTAATGTCACATCAGAGACAGAAATTGTTTGACATGAAGATATCTGAAGCAACATGAGTTTACATGCTTGGATTTAACTGCTTTTGAAGGTGTGTCTAATGAAGATTCCTCAGAAGAATTAAATGAATGTTGGCTAGTGAGAACTTTATGTGGGAATGAAAATTTCAGGACGTCTCCCAAGAATCATTATGAAAAGTACATTGAGAACAAGTTGTGAGAAGCAGCTATAAAGCAAGCACTGGACTTAAAATGCACAGGGGAGTCATTGCATCTACTTTTTTTAATGGTGGTGCTAAGTTGTTGTACTAAAAGCACCAAATAATAAAAATAAACAATTTTGGAGTGTTTTGGTTCTTGGACTGAAGTTGTTGCACTAAAAGCACCAAACAATGAAAATAAATGTAAGACGTGTTAGTCTAGTAGAGCTGTGCAGATTTAAAGGGACAGTTCACTCAAAAATGAAAATTCTGTCGTTAATTACTCACCCTCATGTCGTTCCATATCTGTAAGACTTTCATTCATCTTCAGAACACAAATTAAGATAGTTTTGATGAAATACAAAAGCTTTCTGACCCTGCATAGACAGCAACACAACTGACACATTCAAGGCCAAGAAAGGTAGTAAGGACATCGATAAAACAGTCCATGTGACATCAGTGGTTCAACTGTAATGTTATGAAGCTATGAGAATACTTTTTGTGTGCAAAGAAAACAAAAATAATTTATGCAACGATTTCTCCTCTTTTGTGTCAGTCTTCGACACACAAGAGCATTGCACACATGCATTGTGATACTCTTGTGAATGTACGTCAAAGACTGACACGGAAGCAGTGTTGCAAAATTGGGCTACTTTAACACCGTTGCCGCAGGTTGTTTTTCATGTCCGCAGGTTAAAGTGACCCCAAAAACATGATCTTTAGCCCCTGGAATGTAAATTTTACAAAGTCAACTCCCACCGAAACATGATTGGGCTAGTTTTGAGTGGCAATTGGGCATGTTTTGTTGTGAAAACCTGGCAACCCTGCACAGAAGACCAGAAATTGTTGAATACTTACTTACAGGTTTGAAACGTCATGAGGGTGAGTAATTAATGACAGAATTTTCATTTTTGGGTGAACTATCCCTTTAACACTGTTGTCACAGGTTGTTTTCAAGTCCGTGGGTTGAAGCAACCCCAATAATGGGATATTT
Organism: Cirrhinus mrigala; assembly: GCA_036247105.1. Lineage (NCBI taxonomy): Eukaryota > Metazoa > Chordata > Actinopteri > Cypriniformes > Cyprinidae > Cirrhinus > Cirrhinus mrigala. The sequence continues at coordinate 7,500,419 of CM070031.1, forward strand.
AGCCCCTGGAAAGCGAATTTTACCAGGGGGAACCGCCCTCAGCAAAACGCAATTGGGCAGGTTTTATTGTGAAAACCTGGCAACCCTGCACAGAAGAGAAGAAACTGTTGAATAAAGTTGTTATTTTTGTTTTCTTTGCGCACAAAAAGTATTTACGATTGAACCACTGATGTCACATATTTTAACAATGTCCTTACTCCCTTTCTGGGCCTTGAATGTGTCAGTTGTGTTGCTGTCTATGCAGGGTCAGAAAGCTCTCGGTTTTTATCAAAAATAGCTTAATTTGTGTTCTGAAAGTAAACAAAGGTCTTATGGGTTTGAAACGTCATGAGGGTGAGTAATTAATGACAGAATTTTCATTTTTGGGTGAACTATCCCTTTAACACTGTTGTCACAGGTTGTTTTCAAGTCCGTGGGTTGAAGTGACCCCAATAAAGTTGTATTTTAGCCCCTGCAATACAAATTTTACCAGGAGAACCCCCTCCATCGAAATGCAATTGGGCTAATTTTGAATAGCAATTGGGTGGGTTTTGTTGGGAAAACCACGCAACCCTGTACAGAGGAGAAGAAATTGTTGAATAAAGTCGTTGTTGTTTTCTTTGCGCAAAAAAAGTATTCTTGTAGCTTCATAACATTACGGTTGAACCACTGATGTCACATGGACTATTTTAACAATGTCCTTACTACCTTTCTGGGCCTTGAACGTGTCAGTTGTGTGTCTATGCAGGGTCAGAAAGCTCTCTGATTTTATCAAAAATATCTTAATTTTTGTTCTTAAGATGAAAGAAGGTCTTACGGGTTTGGAACGACATGAGGGTGAGTAATTGACAGAATTTTCATTTTTGGGTGAACTATCCCTTTAATTTAGCTTTAACAATAAGAGAACATCCAAAATGCACTTGAGTGTTGTTTTACTACAATTTTTGTGTCTGTAGGTCTCAGTTTCCTACCTGATCTCAGGACAGAAACGTACCTCTGGGATCTTTTTTGCAAGATGCAAAATACGTACAAATAAGTACATATCACTGTTTCTGTTTTTTTTTTTTTTTTTTCTCATTTTTCTGGATAGGACAGTGAAGATAGGACAGGAAGCAAGTGGGGGAGAGAGATGGGGGCAGGATCAGGAAAGGTCCACGAGGCTGGACTCGAACTCGGGACACTCGAAGCAAAACTATGCCATATGTCAGCACGCTGCCCACAAGGCCATTGGCACCAATGTATCACTGCAGTTTCCAACAGATATGAACACTAGACGCGGTAAAACAGCGGGCACTTGTAATTGTTTTCATACAGTGTTATGATTACAGCTCCATATGTTACGAATCCCGTGAAAAACAAGACTCACGATGAAAGTTAGGAAAGATCAAAAAACAAGATTGTGCTTGTACATCACATTTGCTTTTGTTCATATTGTTGGCTAGGTTTAGGTGTAATGCAGATGGTACGTTATTTTAAAATGTCACGGAGCATTAGAGTTATAGCGCCACTCAATGGACATTTCAAGTCAGAACTGCGATGACGCGTACAAAACCAACATCACATAAAACATACCATATATACATTCATCTGTTCCGGGGAAGAAAAACATACACTCTTTTAGCGGCACTCAGTGGACATTTCACATTGAATATGTCGAAAACATACACGGCAATACGTATTCGTCATGAGACCAGGTTATCAATTTCAGTAC